>JANZXR010000003.1:117946-151363 GCA_027575705.1 Erythroxylum echinodendron
TTGCAAGAAACACCAAGAACTCAAGAAGATAATAGATCAACTCATCAACCAACAAAATCAAGTATCAACAGATTCAACACACCCAAAAAAAAATTTAACCGTCAGGTCTTCTCTTCTCTATTCGGGTTGGGACTTCGGGTTGACCGTTGTCGCCGTCCACTTGTGAGCGTCGAAGGGTGTGTGGTGGTCCGATGTTGCGGGCTTGTGCGACGAGGAGGAGAGATGCATTGCGGAGTGAGGACTTTGCAAACTCATATCTACACGATGAGGTGAGGAGGAGGACCGGGGCGAGGAGGAGAACTGGAGAAGACGACAAGCAGGCGTCGGCAGCGGTGAGATGATCCAGACGCCGGCGAGAGAGACGGTGAGAGTGAGAGAGTATGAGAGAGAGGGTGAGAGTTAGAGAGAAAAGCTGAAGAGGGGTAAGTAATGGACGGTTGTCGGGGTCGGGGGGGTAGATTTTAGGTTTTTTTTAATTTACAAATCAGTCCTCCAAGTTTCTGAAAATTTCAAAACTACCCGAAATTTTCCGGTATGTTGGGTACCGGCTAGTACCCAACGGAAAACTCCAGTACCGGCCGATATTTTTGGCCGGTACCGAATATGAGATCTAGGTACTGGTCTCTGACCAGTACAGTACCTTCCGGCCGGTACCGGCCGGAACGGTACGAATCTCATTATACTGCTATTAATAGTGTCCATTTTTTTAAAGTCATCATCTCCCGTCACAAATACCTCATTCACTAATAAAATAGTGACTAATTTAAAAAAATGGTTACAATTGTGAAACACTTTTATGATAAAATTATTGATGTGAATGTCAAAAGGTATGCACACAATGTTCGTAAATGACAATGAGTCCAGAGCAATCTCCTCCAGGTGGAAACACCTCTTGAACCCATTTAATGCACCTATTTTGTTTCAGAGAACAAAGAAGATGTTAGATTAGAAATCAAGAGTTGAAAAATCATATCAAGAAAACCCAAAAAATCTAATATGTTAATACTCACTGAAGCCAAGGAAGAAGAGGGTCATCACCTTCATACTCATCAATCGTCTCGATTAACTTACTGGAGAGTAAACATTAGAGATTTAGTTTTCATCGTAAAACAAATTCAAAGAAGAAGAAGAACAGAAGAAGGACCTTCGAGTGTAGAGGAGAGAGTCTTTTAAGAGTATTGTTAGTTTGGGATTTCAAGGTTTGATTCAAGACATGAACGTTTCGATCTCTCTTCAATGGCTTGACATTTTCCTTGAATAGTTCCCACTCATTCCTAGTCTCTCGTTTGGATGCAAGGAACTCCATCTCAGGATCCAACCATCCTTCATCTTCTTCTTCTCTCACCTTCCTAATTCTATTATTACTGGCGATCGTCTCTGCCTCCATTCTTGTCACTTGCTCCAACACCCCCGAAAGGATGAAATTTGAAATGAAAGACTAAAAGAAAATGTGTCTTTAGTCTTAGATTTGAAATTCAAAATTTAGCCCAAACCATACTTTGAAGCTACTCCACATACTATTTACATAAATATGCACAAGTACGAATACATATACGACCAAAACATAAAGTGTACTGCTACTATTCTCATTAATTGAACATAAGGTCTCATTTGGTAACTGGTAATAAAGAGGTGGGAATGAGAATGGAACCTGCATTCCTAATTTTTAGTTGTTTGGTTACTAATAATAAATAAGATAAGGAATGACAATATTGGAATGAATCTTATCTCGAACTTTTATTCTTGCGAGGGTGTAGGTATTCGTTGAAATGAAAAATTAGAAATAAAAGAAAAAATATTATTAGAATATTATCAAGCTGATATCAAAATATTATCAAGATATTGGTTCTTATCAAAATATTATCATCAAAATTATTTTTTATATTCTTTTTAAATAATTATTTATTTTGGTTTTATTGATAAGTTTTATTCGTATCGTAAAAATTATTTATACTTATTTAAAAATTAATAATTTAATCGATCATTAAATTTTTAATTAATTAATTATAAAATATAAAATATTATAATTAACTATCTAAAAATTATATAATAACTAAATATAAGTAAAAAATCAAACACTAGTATAACTATTAACTTTTATAATCCTATTCCTAATGCTTGCATACGAAACACACATAATAAGTAATTTAACCAAACGAGACTTGAAAGTAGTAATAGAGGTTCCTACCTCTTCTAACCCTTGTAAGAGCCAACACTTGTGTGAGATAGGGTTAGTGAATTGAAGCTGGATCGCACTTACCTACTTTTTTCAATTTCCCTTCAAATGTACCAGTATAGTTAGACCTTAAATAACCTTTAATTTTTCTGTTTTCATTGTTAATTAATAAATATTTTATATTTTCATTAATGTTCTATTGCACCTTTTAAAAACTAAAAAGAAGGTTTCAAAAGTTTTTATAAGTGCTTCCTTTTCTCATTATGCACCTTTTATACTTATTAATTTATATGAAAGGATTGACAAGATAATTAAAATATATTAAATTTTAGTTACATAATTTATAAGTAGTAGTTATATTTAAAGAAAAAAGTAAAATTTGATGTAAATAATAAATTAACTGAATATAGAAATTATAACCAATTATTGGATTTTATTGTTATGTATTTAATTGACTTCTGTATTATCATTACCAATCATCTTTTTTCATGATACTGACTTTCGATTAGTTAATTTCAAATTTAAAATTTTGACTGGGTTTTATGACTTTCCACGGTAGGTGTCCACAATTTTAAGGGTACATTAATGTTGAATTGTTCAAAAACTTTCCTTCAAGATTCTATGAATCACATATGTAATATAAAATATATAAATTAAAAATAAATTCAATATATCAATTCTTTAAATTCTAATGTAATTTTCTCCATTCAAAAGGATAGCATTTCCAAAGCTTGCAATTTTACTTCTTATAAAAATTATTCTTATATTAAAAGAAAAGAATTTAGTCTACTATCATATGAAGGACTTTTAAATTATAAAATGTAAATTGTATTCCAATTGCAAATAATAGTAATTATTATTTTGAACAATACAATTATAATTATGATTATATTTACAACAAAGAAACCACATTCACAATATACGTAACTTAAACCCAAACATGACATAACGAATTTAAAATTATGCCTAATTGAAAGATGATCAGAGCTTGAGTTGATGGTCCAATTTTGATATAATCAAAATTTGAATTAAATCAATATTGTTTTAATTATTTATTTTTATAAATGATGATGAGACAAATTTAGTTAGTAAAGATGAGGAAGGCAACAATGATAATAATTGAGCACTGAAAAGAATTTTGTTTTTAAATTTTGAATAAGTTAAGAGTTTTGCTTAATATTTTGGAACAATGTTTTTATTATATTTAAATATTTATTTATTTTGATTTTTATTTTGATGAAATTTCAAAGTTATGTTTAGCAAATATTTATTGATATGTAAAATATTACTTTTGGATTATCAATATATGTTGTTTGAATATTTTATAAGAAAATATTTAAATTTGTTTGCAAATAATAATATTAAAGAAAAATCCGGATCAAGTAGTTTGTAGACCTTAAAATTCATACAATAATGAAATTTTTTTTCATTAAAGTGATTAATTTTAATATGTTTTTATAACAAGAAATAATTATCATTAATTTGTTAAGTTTATATTGATAATAACCTTTGCAACAAAAAGTTGACGAACAAGTGACAACTAAATTTCTTGCCGCAAAAATTAAGAATATTATTGACCATAGTGATATTCCATTTTTGCGGCAATATTAAGTAGACACTAACTAATTGATTTTTTATTGACAAAATTTTTTGTCACAAAAAGTAAAATATTATGTGACGATAAACTATTAATTCGTTACAATAAAAAAAAATTAGTTACCACACTATGTTTTATCACAAAAATATAAAATATTAGTGACCAATATATGTTTTGTCACAATTACAATTCATTCTGACCAAAATAACTTTGACGCTAAATTGCATATACTTTAGTGACAGAAATTAGTGATAAAAGCAATTTTGACACTATATATATATTTAGTTACAAGGGAAAGAAAACAAAAGTGACTATCTCGCAAACCCTGGCCCCTACGAACGTAGGGTTCTACGGTACAGAGCTCCATTCATGTCTCGGCAGAGGACTTCCAAAATGCTCGTTGGAGGCTCCTGAAGGATATGCAGGCCCGGCTCTGCTAAAGAGGCTAGATTAGCCAATCTATCAGCACGCTGATTCCCTTCTTGATGTCTATGCTTAAGCTGCACCTCCCATGCTCGAAACATCAATCTTCGGATGCCTACCACCAAAAAAGAATTATCAGTACCTGCCACTAAAAAAGAATTATCAGTCATATCACTCATGGATGAGGATAGGATATTAATGACTTCTAACGAGTCCACTTCGACTATCACACGTCTATAACCCCACTCCCACGTCAGTATGAGTCCTGAATGCACACCTCAGAGTTCGGCAATTAAAGGATCGCCTACGCCTATATTTTGTAAGAAGTCTACACACCAGTGCCCCTGGCAAGTCCTAATAACGCCTCCTGCTAATGCAATATTGCTTCTCTTTTTCACCGCACCATCCGTATTAAGCTTAACCCACCCCCATATGGGTTTGTTCCAGCCTACGAATGTACCCAAAGGTAGAACCTGTACTTGAAAGGCATGGTTTTCCATCTCACTGGCCCGTATGGTCCAATTAGTATAATCTATGATAATTTTAGTGTCGTCTGTTGGCCAAACAAAACCCAGCTCAAAAATGTTGTTATTTCTCCATTTCCAAAGAAACCAGCAAGCGACTCTAAAAATAGTAGGCCACGCTGTCTGATTCATTTGCACTTGGTGACGAAGATTGGACTTGAGCCAGTTTCCTTCCTCCTGACTGAAAAAGTTCCCATCAACCTTTGCATGCGAAAATTTATGCCAGAAAGATTTTACCAGAGTATAGTCCTGTAGAATGTGTATGGTCGATTCCTCCTGTCCACAGAAGTTACAACCATTCTCTAAAGTTAGACGGCGGGGTTGCTTACTGGTTAACAATTTCCGCTTAGCCACCAGCCAGAGAAAAGACCTGATTCGTTGTGGTCCCGCCCACTTCCATATTTCCTCCCAAGACCTGTTGAAGACGCCCGTGTTGATATTCTCAATAAGATCGTCAACAGACGCTACTGTGAATCGTTGGTAGTTAGTGTGCCCCCAGATGAATTGATCTTCTGCTTGGTGGTTTATATGAGTACGGGTTGACGCGATACTCATACAAACTGTGGTGGGGAGATAATTTTGGAATAAATTCCAATGCCATTTGCCACTCTCATTTGTAAAATCATAGATTGTAGCATTGAGTACGCTCTCAAGGATGGTGGTGTGAGCCACTAAATAGAGAGGACCCCAATCTTCTACCCAGTTGTCAAACCAGAAAAGGATGCGTCGTCCATTGCCTATTTTTCATTTAGCTCCTTGACGCTCATCATTCCAGGTCGCTAAACTCCCTCTCCAAGTTACTGAAGCTCCGTTCCTCGCAAAAGTCTACGGAATATGATGGGTATCCAACCGATACTTTTCCCTTAGAGTTTGGACCCATAGTGCCTGGGGTCTAGTAAGTAAGTCCCATCTGAGTTTAGTAAGGAGTGCGTCATTAGTAGATCGAATGCGCTTAATTCCCAGGCTCCCCACTTTCTTAGATTGACACACTTCATCCCAATTGACAAGGTGTATTTTCCTTTGTCCTTCCTGCGCCCAAATGAAGTCCCGCATTAATTTTTCCAAATCGTCACACCAATGGCAAGGAAGACGAACTGTTTGCATCGTGAAAATTGGCAGGGACGAGATTACTGATTGTGTTAGTGTAACTCGACCTACTAAAGATAACATCCTAGATCTCCAACCAGTTAGCTTTTGTTGGGCCTTATCCAGAATGTACTGATAGGTATTTCTTGTGGTACTCCCATGGATCAAAGGGACTCCTAGATATTTTCCAAGATTGCTTGTTCTGTTAACCTGCATCGCATAGCTCAGACGACGCGCGGTATGGCTAGAAACATTCTTGGAGAAAAATATCCGAGTTTTAGTATAATTAATACGTTGCCCTGACACCTTACAAAAAATTTCCATCGTCCTTGTGATTACTTCCGTCTGTGCTTCCGTCGCTTCACCAAAAAGGACTAGGTCATCAGCGAAAAATAATGGGATAAGGGAGGTCCCGAGGGACTTAATCTAATTGGTTTCCAATGACCTTGATGCACTGCTTGAGCAATAAGGTGTCCTAATCATTCTATGCATAGCACAAAAAGATAGGGCGAAAGCGGATCTCCTTGTCTAATGCCGCGGGAAGGTTTAAAAGGTTCAGAAAGAGTTCCTTGCCAAGCTACCTGAAAAGACACCGTCGTCACGCACGGCATAATAACACCGATGAGGTTATGGGGTATCCCAATATCAATTAAGGTATTTTGAATGAAATCCCAACGAAGCCTGTCATAAGCTTTCTCTAGATCTTCCTTCAGAGCAAGATATCCCTGTTTTCCTTACTTTTTGCTCATCGAATGTATCACTTCCTGCGCGATGATAATGTTATCAGTGATCTGTCTGCCAGGAATGAAACTACATTGATTCTCCTTTATAAGGTAATCCATGTGAGCTTTCAACCGATTCACAATAACTTTGGCGATAACTTTATAAAGCATCATATAGAGGCTTATGAGCCTAAACTGGGTAAGATTGGTAGGAGCTAAAATTTTAGGAATTAAGACCAGTATCGTTTGGTTCAATTCTTGTTCCCAGTGTTCCAGTTGAAAAATGGCTTGAACCAAAGCGACCACTTCAGGCCCTACCTTATCCAATTGGTTTTGAAAGAAAAGAGCATTGAACCCATCAATATCCATGGCTTTGTTTGGGTTCATGGAAAAAACTATCTTCTGAACTTCAGTTTCATGAAGGGGACTTGCAAGCTTATGAATCCATTCTGCTGAAAGCTGGGAAAATTTGCCATAATGTGGCAACAGACGAATCATCCCAGTTTCAGGTGTATATAATTGGATAAAAAAATTCCTCACGAGTGGGCTCAGATGACCAGACACTAGAGTTCCTGTGTCATCAAAAAGCCGATCTATTTTCCTTTTCGTCCTTTTTGCCAGGGTTATGGTATGATAAAACCTGGTGTGACGATCTCCCTTCGATATCTATTCACATTTGGCTCGTTGATGCTACTATATTTCTTCCTCACACAACAAATGTAAAAGTTCGACACTCAAGCATTCTTCTAAGTCAAGAAGCTCGTTCGACGTCCATTCTACATTGCTCTCTGTATACCCTCCAACCGGGCAAGCAATCGTTTTTTATGATAGAAGATGTTACCAAACACATCTTTATTCCATCGCATGAGTTGAATAGCGAAATTGGCTAGGGATTTACTGAAATTCTCCTACACCGGTAACCAATGCTTTGTTACCACATCATCGAAGCCCGTATGAGTTAACCAGGCCTTTTGAACTCAGTTGATCTCGGTCCCTACTAGGGGGAGCTGTTTAAGTGGATCAACAAGGGACGGTGGTCATATCCCAAAAAAGATAGATGTTGATTGACCGTATGAGGAAAAGCCGTCAACCAAGAGGACGATCCAAACACCCAGTCTAAGCATGCTTGTGTCGTTCGTCTTCGCCAAGTGAATTTCGATCCTATAAATCCCAAATCATGCAGACTACACTGATTAACCAATCCCTAAAATGATTATTCATTACTGGAAAGGCAATAGCACCCCCTTTTTATCTGAAGCCTCCAGTTTAGCATTAAAGTTGCCTCCCACCAGCCAAGTTTTTGTATTAAGATGATCTATCCAACTTAATACTCTCCAGAGAACTTTTTGAGAGTGTATTTGGGGACTGGCATAGACTAGCATAAAATCAAACAAAGCATCCCCATACTTTACTTTGGTATGGAGGAATTGTCGATAAGTGATGACCACGGAGACCTCAATCTCATTTTTTCAGAGCAACCAAATTCCTCCCGAAAAGGCCTACATCTTCGACCCTGAATGAGAAATTGAAGCCTAACTTTTTAATCACAATGTTAGCCCGGTTTTCACTAATGCGAAGTTCTAACAAAACCAGAATTCTAGGCTTATATATACGTATATAATTACATAAATTGCCTGTATATTCGTCTTCCCCACTCCCCACCTCCCCGCTCTTTGACAATTCCATATGAGAATTGACATCAGACACTAGGGTGTTGTTCGGGCATCTGTACATCGGATTGCACGGTTACGTTACCCAAGAGATTGCCTGTTTTTTCACTCACCACGATATCCATCTCTTGCGCATCATTCAAATCTGGAGTTAATTCTGCCGTTAAGTTGTCGAGAGGCTCAATGGATGGTAATAACTCTTGTTCCCGACCACCACATTCCATTTCTGTATTGTCCACCCCTTCCTGCATGGGGCAATATTCTGCAACCACTTGATCATTTGCTGTAAGGTCATTGTTATCATAAATCATCTCAGAGTGTGAATTGATAGTAATTGCAATATGTTTATCCTGAGCTGTGGGAATTACGGGTACCTCGGTGCTGATGTCTGCACCTACCTTTGAAAGACCGTCTGACTTTGTATGTGCGCTACTAACAGTTGGGGCAGTATTTTTGGATTTTCCTTTTGAAGTAGCTCTTGTATGTCGTTTAATGTTGTACGAAGTTGATGCTCCATCCTGTCCCTTTTTCTATCCCGTGCTAATTAAATCCCCTTGGTTAAACCTGTTCCCGATTCTAGTCAAATCTCTCTGGGTAGTGGGCTCCCTTGCTGCAACATAGTCAGTGTCCATTGTCTTTATATTTGTTAGAGCTAGGTACCTTGAGCCTCCCACCTTAGAAACTGTCTTGTACTTGTTATTGTCTTGGTGATTTTGACATTGTATAGGGGCTTGAGGAGTTCGTCGTTGCACCATCATTCGAGGTCCATAACTATTGGAACTTGCCTTCGTCGAGACACCTGTCGCAGTACCCTTCGGCCCTCGTTGCATTGTGGAGCTATCACCTAGCCTTGTAGTCATCAATGTGGGTACGTTCTGGTCTTGTGGGATCAACGGACATTTGGTAGAATCATGCCCAACCATGCCACAGCTGAAGCATAGTTGCGGGAGCCCTTCATATGCCACCAACACTGTCTCACCATCGAGCTCAACTGTGTTTCGTAAAGGGACGGTAAGATCTATATCTACAGCAACTCGCGCGAACCATCCTCTTGGCGTCTGCATAGTTGTCTCATATATCTTCACGGTTTGTCCCACTTGATTCCCCAAAGTTGTGAGTAACATAGGGTGTTATCGATCAATAGAAAGTTCGGGGAACCTTATCCATATAACAACTCTTGTTACATTGCCTTAGGACGGACAAAATTATGGTTTCCATTTCTGGACTGATAAAGCATGTCTGAATATTACCCAAGGTCTATTGGTTACAGCATTGAGGAAGTCGCTATCGTCAAGGAATTTCACCAGGAAATAGTCATAGTCCAAATCTATAACCTTCACGGGGCCTTTCGGACGCCACAAATTTGTTAACCGAGAGCAGAGAACTCGATAGCCAATTCGACGCCCAAGTAGTTTGATAACAACTGATTTCTCCCATTGCTTATCTAGCTTTGCCTTGAAAGTTTGGGATAGCAGAACACCTGCACCAGCTTCCCCTGTCAGTTGGGTTATGTCACTTTCCTCTAGTTCGATAATCTCCTCTATAGGCCATGGATAGGTCCCTTGATCAACATCCACCGTCGAGTTTCCTAATACATCACTATAAGTAGGTTTGGGGTCTGGTGGAGCATCCTCATCATGTTCTCTGAGCCTTACCTTCTTGGGGAGATGGCCCTCATGTATTAGGGTTGACATGATAATCACTGAATGTTGCGTAAGAACAGAAAAGAGATAACACAAAAATGAAAGTGAATAGAAACAATGAATAGTAACAATTTACATTGCGTTTTCTCCCTCTATTAGTGAAAAAAATAAATAATCACAATTAATCCAAACAAAAGTGTCAATTAATTGTTTTGTTATAAAAAGCCTTATTTTTGTGGCAAAATGACAGTTAGTCACAAAAAAGTTGTCGATAAATTACGAATAATAGTGACCATAATGGTGGCTCAGTTGTTGTGACAATATTAAGTAGACACTAACTAATTAATTTTTATTGACAAAAGTTGTCATCACAACAGGTAAAATATTGTGTGACGGTAAACCGTTTCATCACAATAAGAGAAAATATTGGTGACCAAACTACGTCTTGTTACAACAAATAAAAAATATTAGTAACCAACACATGTTTTATCATAATTACAATTCATTCCACCAAAATTATTTCAACATCGAATTGCACATGCTTTTAATAACAAAACTTAATGATAAAAGAAAATTTGACACTATTAATATATTAATAGTAATAATTTAATTGCATTTCAAAAAAATAGTAACAATTTAATTGTAAAAAATACTAAATTATCATAATTACTGTTAATTTAGATACGGAAAAAATAAATCATCATAATTAACTTAAATAATAGTATCATCCAATTGTTTTATCACCCAAAAAAAAAAAACTCATATATGAGACGAAAGGATGATTAGATGCAGAAAATTTGCCGTTACATATCTTAACTCTCCGTATTCTAACCACAGCGATTACTTGTGCCGTACATCAGGTGCAAAAGAGAAGAAAAGTTAACTGTTTACGTGGCTTAGCTTACACCTACACCTTCAGTGATTTTTGTTAAAAGCTCTAGTTTGACTTAATGAGATTAACCGTAGCTTTTGACGTGTAGGCTGAGTTTAATATTTTTATTGAAATGTCAGATGTGAGCCAGCAGCGACTGCGACCTCATCCACAACGAGAGGTAGAGGTCAATCCATTTAGTTAATATCTTTTCTAATCCAAAACATCAGACAAATTTGTTCGCTGAACTATGGGATTTCAAATTAGCTAAAACATCAAAGGGTTGATTTTTGTTTTTGAGTTATAAAATTTGGCTGAAAGAGATTAGGGTGGCCTGTACAAACGGGAATTGTGTAAGGTTGATGCGTGATGGCGTCATTAGAGTGACGTCACTTGTACAGTTGTCTAGTCATTTCCATGAACCATGAATGCCACCAAGTCCCACTCCTACATTATTGGCTTCATCAGCCTCTCCTCAGCCATATATGATATATCCTAGGTTTTCACTTTACTTGTCGACTCCTTTCATGGTGGTGAAGTTGAAGTGAACTGGAAAAGCTTGACTCTACGATACGATACGATCAGATACATCCTTCTTTTTTTATTGAAAAGATAAAAGGCAAGAACCAGAAAAAGAGTGGAATCCATATCCATGAACCCAGGGTACTCTTCACCTTTTCCTTTTTACTTACTATTCCATACAATACAAAGGTTTCAGTATTCTTCTTCTTCTTCTTCTTCATCATCATCTTCTTCTTCTGGATAATAAATATATACTATCTCTTTTTCTTCATCATCTTTAAGATTTGAGATTTTTCCAACTGTTACTGCTGCTACCACTACCAGAGCTGGAGCTTCCATGTGTGTTCTCTCCTCTCTTCTTTCTCTACTTTTTTTCAAGTGTATATATAATATATACGTGTTGGGTCTCAAGAGGAAGACCACTCACACTGGTTAGGTATAGACGAGAACCTGGTGATTAACAGGATCCAAAACTACTTGAACAATGTTTTTCTAGCAGTTACCTTTGAAATTAGGGAAGGAGAACTTTATGATAACTAGCTGAATATATACATATGCGGTAGTCTTTGTAGATCTAGATGGATCTGTGTACAGTGTATCTTCTTCTTGGCGTGACGTGCTTAGATCCTAGCTATATATATAATTTGCTTCTCAGTCCAAACCCTTGCATCACTGACCTGCTAGAGATTCATTCATCAAAGTTGTTAAAGTTATATTGTGACGTAAACTCATCTAATGGAGGATCTGCAGATACAGGGAAGGGGAGGAGGAGGAGGAGGAGGAGGTGGAGACGCGGGAAGAGCATGACAGTGGTACTGCTAGATTAGTTCTACCGGAAGACGGGTATGAATGGAGGAAATATGGGCAAAAGTATATAAAAAACATTAGGAAGTGGAGGTATATATGTAATATAAATATCCATTAATGGTGGATACAGATACCAGAAGAAGATAAATAATAATTGGGATTTGTGCAGGAGCTACTTCAAGTGCCAAAAGCAAAACTGTATGGCGAAAAAGAGAGTGGAGTGGTCGACAAGTGGTGAAGCTGATGATGTTCGCGTAGTTTATGATGGCATGCACAATCATTCACAAGGAACATCAAATCCCAAGCAATACGACTTGTTATCACAAGTTCTAAGAGACCAATCCACTTCTTCCTCTTCCTCACTTCCACATTCATAGTTTATTAAATATACCTATATACATTAGACTTCAATATCCATTTTATCTGTTGCTTCAAAATAAATATACATTCTAACAGACTAATCCACTTTTTTCTTCTTCTTCTTCTTCTTCTTCTTCTTCTTCTGCTTCTTCTTCTTCTTCCTCCTCCTCCTCCTCACTTCCACATTCATATTTTAATATATATATATTAGACTTCAATGTCCATTCTATCAATTGCTGGACAGTAGCTATCTTGTAAATCCTGATCCTGTGGATTTTAGCGGCTTAGTTATAGATGAATATGGTTGTTGGGTTGTGGGTTTCCCAGACTTTATAGGCATTGCGTAAAATTTTGTGGGTGAATTATATGCTATTTATCATGACTTGATTTTGGCGTAGGATCGTAATTATCGACGAGTTATTGTTGAATCAAATTATCTGGAAGCGCTGAAACTTGTCGTTCACTCATGCTATTACTTCCACCCTTAACAAGTGATTATCTTGGCAATCAAGAAATTGCTTGGAAGCGTTTAGAGTTGTACTGTGAATCATGTTCTGCACGAGGGGAATCAATGTGCTAATTTTCTTGCGAAACAAAGGCTCGTCAGGTACCGAAAGATTATGTATTTGGGATTCTCTAGCTCCAAGTCTGCGTTTGCTGCTCAAGTCTGATTTCCAGTCTACTACTTTTCTGAGGAGTTAATCATCTCCTGTTCATATTCTACGCTACCAAAAAAGAAAAAAAAACTCAAGCTAGCTGCAATAATTTAATATATTTTTTGAATTTAGTGTCACTTTTTTTTTCAATTTAGTAATTAATCTTTTAAAATTTATATAAATAAAGTAAAAATGTTGTTTATATTGATATATATTGTCTATTAAATATTGCGTAAATTGAAATCTATGAATTATGGTAACAAAAATAATGTTTTGACCTAATCTATATAAAATTTGAATATTAGTTATTAAATTAAAATTTTAGAAAGTTTAGTGCCAAAATTAAAAATTTTCAAAAAGTTTTGTTATCTCTAATACTAATTATAGTAACGTGATGGATTCTAAATTTTTATAAAAATAAATGATAAAATATATCAAAACACTATAGTGATTTAATTATCATATAAATTTTTATTACATTTTTTTAATTTTAATAAAAAAATTGTTTTAAAATTATTGAATAATGAAAATTTTAATACAATGTAATTGACCCAATTTTATAATAATTATAAAATATTATAGAAAAATAAATAATAATTTTACAAATGAAAAAAATCAGTAAAAATTTATTATAAGTAGAAAAATGGCCCGTAAGACGGTATTGGGTGGAGCCTGTAAATAATTAAAGGCCCAAAACAGAGCCCATATTTGCAAGCAATAAACGTTCCAGAGAGTTCCATTGGGATTTAGATCAACGGTCCAAATGAACCGCTTCAAAAGCATTTGATTGGAAATACAGTTAATGTCACACTCGAAACCTAGTCTTGCCTCTTTTCACATTCAGCAGGCAGCAGCAGTAATAACCCAGGCGTTATCCAAAACACCCACCCTTCACTCTCCGTCGTCTTCTTCTTCGTTTTCTAGGTAATTGTTCAACTCTGTTCATTTCTCTACTTTCTGATTCTACTTCATCTTACGAGGATTGAATTAACTCATAAAGCTTTCTCCTTTAACGCTGCCACTGTTGGTGATGATGGCGTAGGTTATCGCTTTTACCATTTGTGCTCTTAGGTTTATGCCTTACTCTTCACGTTTTATTTTTGTTATTCAAGAATGATTTACTAGAAAAGCTGGCAATACCAGTGTTCAAGCCCTTTTGAGTTTGTTTGTAAGTAACGAAAATAAGAAAAATGAAGGAAGAAGTAACATTTAATATCAAAATAATGCAACTAATGATGTCTCTTTTTGACGTTGTTATGTTATGTTCTGTTCTGTTCTCTTACTTATGTTGCCTCGTCTGCAATTTTTTCTTTTGTTCTTCAGCGTAAATGGCGTCAACTTTCGCTGCCATGTCTTCAGTTGGGTCCTTGGCTACTTCAAATAGAAAACTTGCAGCTCCATCAAACAAATTGTCATCTTTGGCCTCCATTTCTGGAAGCTCTTTTGGAAGGAGGCGTAATGTTGTCCTACACAAATCACGCACTCCTAATGTTTGTGCAATGGCCAAGGAGTTACATTTCAACAAGGATGGCACTGCAGTTAAGAAACTGCAAGTAAGTTACCGGGTTTGGTGGTTCTCTAACATATGAAGCGTGCTTTCTTGTCTTTAGATATCTGTCAACTATTACTAACTGTTATATTTGACCTCTTTTTGTCCCAGACTGGTGTGAACAAGCTTGCAGACCTGGTTGGGGTTACACTTGGACCCAAAGGCCGAAATGTTGTACTTGAAAGCAAGTACGGCTCACCTAAGATTGTTAATGATGGTGTGACCGTTGCTAAGGAGGTACGTTTCGTTGCTTTGCTTATTATTTCTATTTATCTATGCAATGTAGAGAAGATTATACATTCAACTCTATATCTATTACCCCCTAATGCACTCTTGAATTCCTTGTGGACTTTCAACTTTTTTGTATTGAATTGAATATTTTGGTCGACATTAAATTTTTATTTTTTCTAACTTCCTTCAGCGTTGCCTTAAGTCATCTCCTTTTTTTTCTATGGGTAGAAGCATGAATGTAGTGACTGATTTGGTGCAAATTCTCAGGTTGAATTGGAGGATCCAGTTGAGAACATTGGTGCTAAGTTAGTGAGACAAGCAGCTGCAAAGACAAATGACTTGGCTGGGGATGGAACTACAACATCTGTTGTGCTTGCTCAAGGCCTCATTGCAGAAGGTGTCAAGGTTTGTACTATGATTCATGCTAGTCCTTTCTCCGAGACCTTGACATATTATCGGTAATCCTAATACTGAGTTTGAATTTGAAGGTGGTAGCTGCTGGTGCAAACCCTGTGTTAATTACTAGAGGCATTGAGAAAACTTCAAAGGCTTTAGTGACTGAACTGAGGTCAATGTCAAAAGAGGTAGTGCAGATGTTCTCTTTTTCTTTTGTGTATGATGTGATTCGTCACATAATTTTGTGGTTGTGTTTAATGGAAAGAAATGATCTGTAATTTTGATGATATTCCAGATTGAGGACAGTGAACTTGCAGATGTAGCTGCTGTTAGTGCAGGTAACAGCTATGAAGTTGGTAATATGATAGCTGAGGCATTGAGCAAGGTGGGTCGCAAGGGAGTGGTTACCCTTGAAGAGGGGAAAAGTGCTGACAACAGCTTATATGTTGTTGAGGGGATGCAATTTGATCGCGGCTACATCTCACCTTACTTTGTAACGGATAGTGAGAAAATGGCTGTTGAATATGAGAACTGCAAGGTATGTCAAGTTCAAAATAAAATGAATTGAAGTTTATTTCTGGTCGTTGGTTCTAACTCTTTGTCTGCAGCTGCTTCTTGTTGACAAGAAAATAACAAACGCAAGAGACTTAATCAATGTATTAGAGGATGCAATCAAAAGTGGATACCCTATTGTTATAATTGCTGAGGACATTGAGCAGGAGGCCCTAGCGACTCTTGTTGTAAATAAACTAAGGGGTGCTTTGAAGATTGCAGCCCTCAAAGCTCCTGGTTTTGGAGAGAGGAAGAGTCAGTATCTTGATGACATTGCTATTCTAACTGGAGGTCAGTACAAAC
Organism: Erythroxylum echinodendron; assembly: GCA_027575705.1. NCBI lineage: Eukaryota > Viridiplantae > Streptophyta > Magnoliopsida > Malpighiales > Erythroxylaceae > Erythroxylum > Erythroxylum echinodendron. The sequence goes on from JANZXR010000003.1 coordinate 134,035, forward strand.
TTATTGCTATATCTTTCCCTTGTTTCCCGACTAGTATTTAGTGCCTGCTTTTGTTTATGAGGATTGTGTGTTACCTGTGATTGATTCCCGTTCTACTTTTTTAGCTACTGATGCTGAGATGTATATTTTGCTTGATTACAGGCATTGTCATCCGAGATGAGGTGGGGCTTTCTTTGGACAAAGCTGACAAGGAGGTTTTGGGTCATGCTTCCAAAGTTGTTCTTACCAAGGATACAACTACAATTGTGGGAGATGGCAGCACCCAGGAAGCTGTAAACAAGAGAGTAGCTCAGATTAGGAACCTTATTGAGGTAGGATTATGTTGCTTACCCTAAAATAAAATATCAAGGGCATCTATTTCTTGTTGACCTCCGTGTGTACATCACTGAATATGGTCATGATGGTTTACTCGTGAGGTGTGAAATTGCAGGCCGCGGAGCAGGATTACGAAAAGGAAAAACTCAATGAAAGAATTGCAAAGTTGTCTGGTGGTGTTGCTGTGATACAGGTTACTATTTTTGCATGGTAAAGTGATGTTTTTAATTGTCTGTGTTTTTCCTAAATAAAAGTTCTTGTAATGTTGAAGGTTGGTGCACAAACTGAAACAGAACTCAAGGAAAAGAAACTTAGAGTTGAAGATGCACTTAATGCTACAAAGGTGATCTTTCTTGACACCACTAGTCTGTATTCTCGCCTATCAAGGTTAAAACGAGGTAGCACTTTGTTATTAAAACCTCAATGATTTTCAGGCAGCTGTTGAGGAAGGTATTGTAGTTGGTGGTGGATGCACTTTATTAAGACTTGCTTCAAAGGTGGATGCAATCAAGGAAAGCCTCGAGAATGATGAGGAAAAGGTGATTGCTCAGAATGATACATAGTTGTTATCAGTGCCTTCAAAGGCCCTAACTTGTTTGGTTTTGTCCCTTCATCAATTGGAGAGTGCTTTAAATTGCTTGTTCTTGATAACAGGTTGGAGCTGACATTGTAAAGAGAGCTTTGAGTTATCCCCTCAAATTGATTGCCAAGAATGCTGGTGTTAATGGAAGTGTTGTCAGTGAGAAGGTATGTAGTCCCCTTAGTGATATAGTCAAAGATTGACTAGACTATATTGCCAGTGACCAACTGTTGAGATCTTTTTTCGGACAGGTGCTCTCCAGCGACAACCATAGGTATGGATATAATGCTGCAACTGGAAAATATGAGGACTTAATGGCTGCAGGAATCATAGACCCAACCAAGGTGAGTAAATTTAATTTAGTGATTCACACTAGAGATGGAGAATGCATGCATAGTTAGCTATTGCCCTTTTCTTCGTTGGAAGCTATGAGCAGTTGCACACAAGAAACTGGTTGTGTTTTGATATATTCGTGTGTTCCAACAAAGAATATGTGTAACTGATCTTCTAATTCTCTTTAGTTTTTGACAACAACAAGCTTTGAGAAGTTGCTTAATTATCTTTCAGGTGGTAAGATGTTGCCTAGAACATGCTTCTTCTGTAGCGAAGACTTTCCTGATGTCTGATTGTGTGGTTGTTGAGATCAAGGAGCCAGAGCCAGTACCTGCTGGCAACCCCATGGACAATTCAGGTTTGTATGGTCGAATTCTGCTTCTCATCAGAATACTTCGTTAATGTCTTATTTACTGAATTTTCTGTTTATGATTATTCTCAGGTTATGGTTACTGAGGACATTGTGCAGTAGGACAGGAGATAAATAAAGATCAGGGGCCCCAATGGAAATGATTGTGTTCTTATTGGTTTCTCAAAGTTTGTATATTAGATTAAGTTGGGTAGTTGATTGCTGGTGAGTAGGAAGGAACAATTCGAATGGAGATAATATCATAAGATTCCAGCGAGGGTAGAGCTTACTGGGATACGGCTATGTATTCACTGAACATCTTTCCGAGTTAAAAAAGGGTTTATGAAAGACGAGGCTGGCACACAAATTCCATTCTCATTCCAATTGTTTTCGGACACAAGTGTTGTTGAATGAGTTTAGGAGGCATAAAAACATAATATATAACCCTTGAGTGGATACAATTCATTCAGGCTTTCAATCCAAAGATGGTCTGGATTGCCAACCATATGCAATAACTCCCTAAATACTCTTTCAAATACATCTGTTAACTGCAGGTCAAATGCTTCCTTCCTTGTAGAGATGGCAATTAGTTGGATTTTAGCAGTTGGTAAGGTGTGGACAAGCGAAAATCTAAAGGCGATCTTTAAGTGAGGAGAGATCATTCAAAGGATATGTGCGGAGAGAGCCAAAATGAAGAGCGGAAGAACCAGAAAACAAACATGTTATGTATGGTGGAATGACATTATTTTAAGCACTTAACAAAAGTTAGTGGTCCCATGTGAATATATCATACAATATACTAGTAAAGAAGAAGAAGAAGATACCATGCATGGTGTGTGTTGGAGTTTGAGGTGATTAGTGTTCGTAGTTTGGTTTTTTATGTTTGTTTTGATCCTTTTGTTGCTACTACTGCTTTACCCATTACCGACTATACATACAATACAATAGTTACGATTCTAAAGCCAGTTTTGGAAGTGCCTACTTTCTCTCACTAACCTCCTCTTTCTCTCTCTTTTACGGTCCTATTGAAATGAAATGAAAACCTCTTCTTCTCCTCCTTCTCCTTTACGCCGCCTCCCTCACTGAACTTACCAACAACACTTTGCAGTCTCTTTGCGTTCTCTCTCTCTCTCTCTCTTTCTCTCTTTTCTATATATATATATATATATATATATATGTATGTATGTATATTTTACCAAAAAAAAGCATGCAAAACTAAGAAACAACAACCAAAATTAATATCATTCCGTAATATAAATTTACAATATTAAATCGTCCTTTTAAAAAAGTAATCTTTTTCGATGTCTTTCTTCACTTTGGTCATGCCTTCTTAATTTTCTCCCTCTAATGCTGCCACCACCATCACCTCTCTCACTGGTATGTTTGCATTTGTCATCACTTCTTAACTCTTCCCTTCTGCATTGTTATCTTTTCCTTTTAGTTTAATTGGGCTTCTTTTACTTTTGCTGTTTGGTTGACGTGTATCGTCAAAATTCAATCTTCCCTTCCTTTTTTCTTCAGTTTTATGTTTTTGATCATCACGATTCTGATTTTCTGGGTTTTCTTTTTTCCAGATTACATTTGATTATTTTTCTACAATTTTTCTGATATTTGGTCTCCCGTTTCCTTTAATACGTTTTATGGGGAACGTGGAAATCTAGGAAAATGTTCTTTGCTATCGTCTGATCATTTTGATGATGGTGATCGTGGCTCTGGAGTGACATCCGGCCATTCTTTTCGAAAGGAAAGCCTTGTTCTCGATTGATTTTCTCGAGTAGAATCTTTTTTGGTGCTCACTGATGTTTAGTTGAGTCTTTCTCTCGTATTTTTTCTTCTTCTTTTTTCTTAAACTACTTGATTGCCTTTTCATTGATTTTGTTTCCCAGTAGACTTTGAAATGACAATAGCATTAGAGAACTATCCGCTTTTTAATGTAGTGTGAAGCTAGGGTGGGTGATTAACATAAACTGCCAACGTTGAGTTTGTTTCACTTACTTAATGATCATCGTTAAACAATGTGGATCCTTAATTGCATTGGCATGTCATGATCACGCTCCAAATAAAGATGGAAACTTTCTAGGTTGATATATTTTGGCTGATGGAGTTAATTACTGTTGCTGTTGACATTATTTTGCTAATGATGATTTCTTGTAATTTAGAATTTCGCTGCCACTGCATTGCTTTGCCTCGTAGACGTTTAACTAGCTTGGCAAAAGAGGGAAACTTGGACACTTCCCATTTTTGTTAATGGAAGATCAAAGAAGTGAACCAGAGTGTGATGAGTTTGAGAAGCTTCTAGGAGAGATACCCAATGCCACTTCTGAGAATTCACATTTGGAAGAAGCTGGACCTAGGCGTGCATCTTTAAATGGTAGCTTGACTGCAACTGAAAAACTTCATAGTAATGTTAGCCTCGATGACAGTGCATTGTTAGTTAATAATGCACTAGGATCTCCCACTAAGATGGTCCAACTGGAGGACGAAACTTTACCTGATGACCAATTGCTAACATCTGCATTTGCTGAATTGAACTTCGGTGGTGCAAATTCCTTGGCCAACTGTAAATCCTCACCAAACTATACTGTCTTGTTGGATTCCCCGTACACAAACAGCACAAAAAAATTCCTTTCTAGTACAAACTCAGCTGTGATGATAGCTTGCCCTTTTCAGTCAGCAAACAGTGTACCTCACAGTTTTGATGAATTCAACAATGCAAAAGCCAGCCACGAAAATACGATTTTGTTAAAATCGGAGGCTCAAGAACTAAAGCAGATGTCTGTTAGTTATTGTCACCCTCAGAAAGTCGAAAGTTTCTCAACTGCCTTACCAATAGCTCGTGGTGTGCAGAGTTTCCAGTTTCTGCCTAATCTGGCTGTCCCTGGTATTGATTATCCTTTGATGTCCGAGCAACAGCACTACTTTCCGGATTTGCAGCCTGGCATTCCTTATTTGCATGGTCAGCAGTTAAATCAACCTCATATCAGGTGCAGGAATATTAAAGACGAACAATATCACAAGATGCAGCAACAGGTTTTGTATATGCAGCAACTGCACAATCAGCGATTAGAAGCTCATCATCATATTCAAGCAACTGATGATTTTGCAACCAGCATAAGCAATCAGAACATAAGACAATTTTCTGAGATGCCATTGTCTCAGCAATCTCAGCAACGTAATCAAGAACCATATTGGAATAGTTATTCAGCAACAAGGGGTTTAAACTTAACACCTCGTGCTGTCCATATTGTGGACAAAGTAGGAGAACCGATTTTCCCAGAGAAGATTCTTACGAGATCCCAAGGGCTGAACACAGTTAAATCTGTGAAGCTTGATGCAACGGAAGGAAATGAGTCATTACTCCATCTCATCCAAAATGACAAGGTTCTGTCAAATGGCCATCTCTGCCACAACCTGCCTACTCCTAATGCTGGATGCTTTCAGTTAGGTCGTTTAAGTTCATTTAACTTGTCTCCCGAAATTACAAGTCCTAAAAATGGAAGTTCTTGGCCCCAGCCTCAGAAATGTAACACTGTGGATGAAGTCTCTGGCAAGATATATCTCATGGCCAAGGACCAGAATGGTTGTCGCTTTTTGCAAAGAAAATTTTTGGAGGGCACAACAGAAGAAATTCAGAAGATTTTTATCGAGATAATTGATCACATCGTTGAGTTGATGGTTGACCCTTTTGGGAATTACCTAGTCCAAAAGCTACTCGAAGTATGTGACGAAGATCAGCGAATGCAGATTCTCTGTACCATCACTAGAAAACCTGCTGATCTTATCAAGATTTCATGTGACATGCACGGGTTAGTTCTCTAGCTCTGTCTCTCACTCTTTGCAGATGCAAATGTTTGGGCACATGTCTTTGTGGACATACTTGTGAGTCGATATTTTATAGAGTTTTGGTTTAGGTATATCTGAAATGCTCTCTTAAATGCAGGACTCGAGCAGTTCAAAAAGTCATCGAAACACTTAAGACAGCAGAGCAGTTCTCCATTATTGTCTCCTCGCTGAAGCCTGGTATAGTAACTTTGATTAAAAACATGAACGGTAACCATGTTGCACAGCGATGTTTGCAGTACTTGATGCCTGAATACAGAGAGGTGATAACCATATACATACACATTAAACTTCTACTGTCGTTCTATTGAAACTGTAATCCAAAATTTCTTACACAATTTCTCCTTCATGCTTTTTAATACCTTTTAGAACCATTGAAATAACCAATTGCATGCATCTTTGCATTTGTACCTGGATGTTGCTTTTGTGGGTATGGGTGTGTGCTTGTGTATATGTGTGCATGCATATGGCAGAGGATTCCCAGCATCTCAAGCCCTGTTACTTACATTCTAAGCTTTCAATGCAAGTAAATATTTTCATTGAAAAATGGGTCTGTGTGAGAGAGAGAAAGAGCTCAAAGACTTTTCAAGTCAGATTTGTATCAGTTGAGGAGATTAGTAATGTCATTCAGATACTCTTGTAAGATTACAAAACAATTGTCCACTTCCTTTTATGGTAACAGTACTGCCACAGACACAAGTCCCGATCTTTATTTTTATTTGCTGGCTGGATGATGCTTTCATGTCTTGTCTTTTGTGAAGAGACTGTGGATTCTTCCAGTAGCTTTATATCATATCACAATGGAGAACCATGCATTTGTATGAGTCCTCATAAGATTGTTCGGTAGGCTCCTGTGCTTTCAAACTAGTTATATCAAGGAAGAGACGTCCTACAAATGCATTTACGGCATGACAAAATAATACATTGAAGCCAACCCTTTTTCAAAATTGATATTAAATAGTTCAACATTATGATTTTCATAGCTATTTAAGATTTTGCAATGTTTAACTTCCTATCTGTTACCATGCTCCTTTTGTATGATGAGTTTGAAAGACAAGTTGCAATTTCTTTTGCAGTTCCTTTTTGAAGCAACCACAACCAACTGTGTTGAGCTCGCAACAGATCGACATGGATGTTGTGTACTTCAGAAATGCCTTAGTCATTCTGACGGTGAGCAAAGATGTCGGTTAGTCTGTGAGATCATATCGAATGCCCTCATCCTTTCCCAAGATCCATTTGGGTATCCTTTTCTCATTCTTCTTTTCTTTTTTTGCAAGCCTAAGTGTATCAGAAAAAAGACTATTGTTACTTTTGTGGTAGAGATTTTGTCACGTGATAGGTTGATCAAACATCAAAATGATATAAACTTTTGAATGACGAACTGATGTGTTATGCAGTAGCAGTAATAATGATGCTTTGTTGGCTAACTTGCGTCAGAGCCATACACTTGTAATTGTAGCTTTGATTCTTAAAGATCCTATGTTTTGAAAATGTCAAACCTTTAAACTGGAAGAAATGTAGACCATCGAAGTCCTATTTCCATACCTGGAACTTATTTGATAGAATCATCTTTTTTCACCTTTACCACATTTTCTTTATGTATATGAAACTTTTTAGTCAAAGGTAATTTTCGTAAGTGTCCTTTGACCAGTTGAAATACTTTCTGGTCTTCTTAATTTGCAAGTCACTACGAATGCAAGTGAATACTCATGGAATTTTAATTCCAATATTTGCAGGAACTATGTTGTGCAGTTTGTTTTAGAGCTCCAACTACCTTGGGCAACAGAGGATATTCTTCATCAACTGGAAGGTAACTATGGGGACTTGTCGATGCAGAAATATAGCAGTAATGTGGTGGAGAAATGTCTGAAAAATGCAGGTGATTTAAGCCGTGCTCGTGTTATTGGGGAACTTATAAATAATCCTCGTTTGGATCAAGTTATGCAAGATCCTTATGGGAACTATGTGGTCCAAGCAGCATTGCAATTGTCGAAGGTTAGTACTATCAATGGTTCAATCCCACATTCCTCTCTCGAAAGAATCTGTGTAATAGCACTACAACACAGATTCAACTTAATTTGATATAATACAAAGGAAAATGAATTCATCAGTTATGAACCAAATTAGATACTTTGTTCATTTGTTAAGCAGGGACCCCTTCATGATGCATTGGTGGACACCATAAAGTCCCTTGTTCCTGTGCTTCGCACTAGTCCATATGGGAAGAAAGTCCTGTCCAGTAATAGTTTGAAGAAGTAATCTACAAGTATGATCATGTTGCTCTTTCTCTTGACCATTTTTTTTTCTATCTTCTTCCCTTTTTGAATTTTCTTTTATGCTGATTATTGCAGTTATGGCACTCTTATCACCATTAAAAGGCTACTGCAAAAATTCTATAATAAATGGGTAAAGAAGAGCTTGGAGCTTGGCTTATTCATGGATTTTGAGGACTTTGGGAAGCAAAGGAGCCTGAAAAAGAAGATGGTTTGGTCAATGATGCCTCTTAACAGCTTGTCTGAATATAGCATAGAAAATGAGTTCATGAGGTTTTCTATCTCCTTTTTCATCTTCCTTATCTTCCAAGTTTTATTATATATCCTTATAGAAGAATATTATGGATGATTTTCCAATCAATGTGTCCCTTCTGCATAGAAAATAATAAGAATGTTACGATATAGAATTAATTGAGCTTTCATGGGTTACTGTACAACTGGTTTTGGAGGCTGGGGATGTACTTTGCAGGTTGCAAAGACTTGGTTGTTCTTTTCATGTCTTGGTCATCTTTTGTAAGTGTACATCTCGTGTTCATAGACTTCAAAAGTGGCTAGCTTTAATATGTTTTATCTATGCTTTTTTTCTTGTTTCTGCTACATTGATACGAGTTAGATATATTGATACCGGTTGTTCTTTTCTTGAGATAAAATTGATCAGATGCATTTGTTGGAATGAGAACAGCACCATCTGATATGGTTTTAGTCAATATGAGTTGCATTTGTTGAAATGATGAAGCCATATTCTTATATGGTTTTGTTCAATATGAGATGCTTGAGAAAGTATTCATAACATTCACTAAAGAAGATAAATGCGTTAAAAGATTTGTAACACTAATACATTATGTTTTAACCTTTTTTTTCCCCAAAATCTTTAAGCATGGTATTAACAGTAACTGGATTATGCAATAAATTATCTTCGAATTACTAAATAAATGAAAGAGAAGAAGAAAACAAAAATACTCTACAAGAAAACCCCACATCAAATGAACCAATGAAAATATAAAATCCTGTATTGAACTTGCTTGTAATGCCCATCAAGTGACACGTGGCAAAGTATCACTGAAGCAAAAACTAAGAAGCCCATGAGAGCCACTAGTAACGCACCTTCAATCCAAGCCTCTTCTTCTTTCCAACTTCAAAGCCCTTCCTCTCTCTATCTCTCTCTCTTCTTGAGTCCTAACAAATGGGAATAAGAACTCTTTCCTTGCACATTCCAACTTTCATTACCTCAACCTATTAAGGTTACCTGCTGAAATTTCTATTTTCAGAAGGAGCTTAGCAACCAAAAATCATGTCTTTAGCTCCAAGTAGCCACCTTTCTCTCTACTCTTCTCCATCATTGCCAAGAACCATCAATTCTAAGCAAAGACCACTCTTTTATTTCCAAGCTAAACACTTTCTATTCCACAACTACTCTCTTTCAAATACCCATTTGCTTAAACCGGTGAATACCACTTGTATTGTTAAAGCTCAGGCATCGAAACCTGAAACAGAAACTGAAGGAGAAGGAGGGAACAAGTACGAGGAGTATGAGGTGGAGTTGGAGAAGCCTTATGGATTGAAGTTTGCAAAAGGTGGAGATGGTGGTACTTACATTGACGTTATTATTCCCGGTGGAGCTGCTGATAAGACTGGAAAATTCACTGTTGGTGACAAAGTTATTGCTACTAGGTTTGGTTTCGTCTCTTTGACTCCTTTCCTTTCTTCTACAGTTTCTGTTCCCTGAGGCCGTTTCAATTCTATAGAACTTGGATTATTAGAAGCGAAAGCTGATGTTTCCAGGCAGAATTTAATAAGGCTGTAGTCGAATCTTTTTCTTCTCCGGTTATTGCAGTAGATCGGTATAAATGAAAAACATAATCTTCATTCTAGTTAATGATTTAGCTTTAAAAGAAATCAAAGGCAAGTTTTGTTGGTGAGACAAAAAAGATACATGCTGAATAGTTTAGCCTTGTGCATTTGAAGCTCCTGTATAGAGATTTGATTGATACATTCTTATTTCACATTCAACCTAAGATGAAAAGTTGTGCTTTTTCTATATTTGAGATGTCTGAATTTTCTAAGATGACAATTCCATGATTATTTTGGAGTCCTGACAAGCATCTGGATATGAACAATGACTTGATGAATTCTGAGCCTTGGTGCAGTGCTGTATTCGGAACAGAGATGTGGCCCGCTGCCGAATATGGAAGGACAATGTATACCGTCCGCCAACGGATTGGTCCATTGTACATGAAAATGCTAAGAAGATTTGGTTAGTTCATCGCTGCTTGATGCATATTTGCTATTTGAACTTTATAATTATTATTCGATGAAAATCATACACCATTTATAATAAAATGCTACTAGTTATGAATTGGAAATTTTACTTGTTTTCTTTTAGGGAATACGGATTATACGGGTGAAATTTCAGAGAAGGAGATCATCAGGGCTGAGAGGAACTCTGGTGTGGTTAGCGGCAGAGTGAGGGAAATTCAAGTGAGGAAAGCGGAAGCCCCTATTCATAGCATTTAATGCTAATGGCCGGTTCAATTTCATTTTCTGTTTTTGCTTACAGTTGTATGAACTCAATGTGGATGGTTTCAGATGGCTAATTACTTGAGGAAGAAGGAACAGAAAGAACAAAGGGAAAAGGAACTTCGTGAAGGGCTGCAACTATACAAGTAAGCTCTGGCACTAACCTGTTTTCTGATATTGTATACCTATAGGCATGAACTATGATTTTGCTATTGATGAAGGAGTAACAAGTATGAAGAAGCACTGGAGAAGTTCGAATCTGTATTGGGATCGAAACCAGAACTAGAGGAGGCTTCGGTGGCAAGTTACAATGTTGCTTGTTGTTATTCAAAACTTAATCAGGTACTGGTCTCTCATGGAATCTTTTCGGTTTATCTGTGACATTCTTTGTGCATGTCTGGAGTATGAGGAAAAGCTATCAGTATATCCTACTGAGTGCAGATTATTTGGACTCGACTACTTCTCCTAACGTACTCGAACTACATGGTTCTAAGAACAGGTTCAAGCTGGGCTTTCTGCACTTGAAGATGCTTTGAAAGCTGGATTTGAAGACTTTAAGGTAATTGATTTTTTATAAGAAACCACCTGGATCGTGGTATGACAATTATGTGCCATTTCAAATTATTGATGTTGTTTACAGAGAATACGAACAGATCCTGATCTAGACAGCTTGAGAAAATCTGAGAAATTTGACAATCTTCTGAAAAGATATGATGAATCCTTTATCAATGAGAATGCCATCAATGCTATTAAATCTCTCTTTGGGTTCAACAAGAAATAGACAACTTGACTTTTAAGGTGGTGGTTCAGAGTGGACTTATACCAAGGCAGGATGGTGACCATCTCACTGCCTCAGATGATCAGTTTTCTCTTATGTGACTTTAACAGTTTAGGGTGATTTTGGACAAGTTCGCATTGTGATTCTTTTATAGAAATCTGTAATAATTTGATCAAGAGAATGAAGATGACCAAGTGGCCAAAGTAAATGCTATACTTCTCCTTGATTGTTTGTGTAGGTGCTTATTACATGTGTCATATTACATATATTCACACATTTCATGCGTCAGGATATGAACTTTTATAATATTCATATTCAGATGAAACAACAGTTTGATTCATATCTCTCAACTACAAAGATTTCCCTTTTAACTGTGTTGATTTTGATCAAGGCTGGGTCGCAACATCCCGAACGGGAATCTGGATATGATAAATTCCAATGCAGCTCCTCTTTGTGTCCTGTGGAGGATTCAATAGACCGCGCCTTAGATCACAAAAATCAGTTCTTCCAAACTTCTTGGATGACTACAAGGACAAGAAAGATGGTTTCCTGAATGTCAAAGAATTGTACAAATACAACTCCTATTTCTCTGATCATCACTGTCAAGGTCCTCTGCTTCGCTATAAAAGAGAAGAAAAGAATAAGCTGATATGTAACTAATATGCATCAAATGCACAAGATAATGTCGTTTATTATCAGTATCAAAAGACCATAGTTATGGTTCTGAAATTGCGGGTTTTATCTTTTTGTCATTCTGGAAACCAAGAATCCTTCTGAAAATTGAGGGTAGCAAACAAAGGTAACTTAAAATACTGATCAAAAAGCCTCACCAATTCAATTATTTGAGTGTTCATTTCTGAGAACACTTCAGTCTGAAAATAAGGGACGGTCAAAAAGAGCAATGCAAGCTTGAACTCCACAGAATCGATACAAGCGCAAACAGTATGATGCGGTAAACTGTATGCATACATTTCTGTTTCACATTCTTAGAATCTAAATAAAGAATTCAAGCACCCAGCAGGCGATTACTCTATGGTACTTCCAGTTTTGGAGACAAAGAAAGGATCTTTTTGGTTTTGAAAATGACTGCAAAAGCAAATTGCTCATCCATTGACGAATTAGGGCAAAGTCTGCATAAGGGTATGCCATATTCCTTCGAAGATGACACTCCACAATTTCAACTGAATTTTCCATGATTTGAGTTTCAACCTCCATAATGGGTAGACATGAAAATAAGCAAACAAAAACTGAAGACGTGAACACTGAAAACAAAGTTGCATGTTGAGATGAAGAGTAAGAGCACCCACCTGGGTTGGAATTCCCTGACCTCAATAAGCTCTTTCCCTAATAAATCCATCCACTGCACTCTTTTCTTATCAACTTCTTTCGAATCCAAGACTGCCCTTTTAAGACTACTCTTCAGGAAATTTTCTGTCTTTATCTTATTTCCATCTATGTCTAAAATTTCTTCATTTGTGTCAGAGAATTTGACGGACACATGATTGCTAGAGGAGACATCAGCAACTGATATGGCTGGAGTTGAAGACGGATGAGGACTATTTTCCAACTTTAGTGGTCCTGGTGTGTATATGCCAGCAGAAGGCTTGCAAAAGCAAATGAATGAAGGACAATGGATCTTGCAAAACAAATGCCTCATGAACGAAACTCTCTTCTTTTTCAAACAAAAAGCTATGATCTTTGATTATTCCATTTCATAACTCCACTTCAGAAAGCATGAAATTTTAAGAACTTCATAATCATTGAGTTCCCATTTGCTTGATAGCAAATATTTTGAGAAGTAAATTCTTTGAAGATGATTTTCAGTAGAACATAAGAGAGACTGATTATCCGTTGGGTTCGAGCTTGGAGATGAAAATAAAAAGGCACATGAAACACTTGGCAACTCGACCGATCAAACCCAGAAGGTTCTCTAGAAATGATGATGAATAGTTACAGTATCCTTCAAATAAAACCTAAAATTTAGCCAGAAAGAGAACTCTTCAGCCTCTGTTTCAGAGAAATAAAAGGAACCTTTTGTTATCCACCAAGAGAGGAGACAAAACTATGTAGATAACAAGAAAAGATTATGATACCCCCTTCTAGTACTTCATCTGAATTGTCAATCAACCATAAATGAAGGAGCGAGAAATCTAGTCAGATAGGTGCGAACAAAAAGGGTGGAAACCTTAGCTGGAAACCTAGAGAGACAGAAGAAGGAGAGAGAGACAGAGAGAGAGAGAGAGAGAGCAAGTGCTAGATTTCTTGTAGTAGGAACATTCTGTGCTTCCTCCAAGTTTTAGGAAAACGTAACTGTAGCAGCAATAAATACTCACTGTGTTCTGCTACCTTCGTATGAAGATTAACAATCTTTGGGAGTAAAAAAGGAGTAGCCTTTGCATATCCAAACATCAAATGAAAACTTCGTCTTTTTACAGGTTGTGTTAATTATAATATTATTTCATAATCTGAATTCGTTAGTACTTGTTTTTCAAGTAATGTCAACTTGAAGTCGTCTGGTAAAAAAACTTTTTATACCATCATAAAGAAAACAGGAAAACCTACCAAGAACATTGGCAGTTTCCTTGACCATTTCCATTTCATCAACTCATTTAAGAATTGGTATGAGTTGGTTAGCAGGCAATTTATTATCCTGTTAGAGGGTCAACTTGATAAGATTTAAGGCCAAAGTAAACCAATTGATTAGCACAAACTAGAGGGTTCATCCACTAAACCCTCCTGCTAAACACACCCAACTTGTTACAAGACAGTTGCTGCCTCCTTAATAAGAGGGAATCTTGAGCTCCTTCCTGATGGGCACAAGCTTTTTCTTTTCTACTTTTTCATGATTGAGAAGGAACATGCACAATCAATTACTCTGGATGACATGATACAACTTTCTAAAGTTTAACCTTTTTTTCCTCTCTCCTTTTCTCTGATGTTGCTTTACTTCTATTCTGTAAGAAAATGGGTTTAATATACCTTTATTAGGGTCGTAGCATCAGAATCATTTCGTTATCTCTGCTTTGTTCCCATCATCACATGAAATCCACGTTTAGCTTTGGTCGATGGATACACTTTTTGTCTACTCTCTACTGTTTTCCTTTTATTTTTAACTCAAAGTCTATTTTTTCCCCTTTATCAAGACATGTACTGGTCAATTTAGATAAGCATATGAACTTACCAGGATATAAATCTGAAGAACACTTCACTATACGCCATGGATGATAGTATAGTAGAGCATCTTAAACAAGTTTTGTCCAGTGAGATTCTGTTTTTTTTTTTTTTACACTTTTCATGCGTTAGGGACAAGCGCATGCCCAAGTGCATTTGGAAAGGGAAGCAAAGGGCCCTCAACTTTTGCTGCTTTTGTCTTCCGTGATAAATACATGGAAAAAGAACTATTATAATAGTGAATTGGGATTTGATATGTTCACAAAACCGTCAAAAGTTCCCCAAAAAGAAAAAAAAAAGGTCCTAGACACTGGGGACTTAACGTTGTTAAAATGGATCTTTCTTGGTAACATAAGGGTTGGCGTTTGATTGTGCAGGACTAGAACTGACCACAGCAAGAAACAGCTGTGTCTGATGAGAAGTAAAAGTTGGGTGAGCTGAATGTGGTAGGCAAACTACCATGTCATGTGAACCCCTCTCATTGCCAGTGCTCTGTGCTCTGAGATGGATTTAGTTGACTTACATTGCTCAAGATCAACAGTGAACAGCTTTGATGTTTGTTCATCCATATAATCTTTTTCAGTTAGTACGAGGCTGGATAATTCTAGGAAACAGTTCCAAGGGGATTGGGATATTCAGTAACCTCGAACTCAAAAAAAATTCCTGAGCTCCAATTGCAGTGCAGACTGGAATATTTAGAAGCACATAGAGTTGCTAAAAAAGGTTGCATCTTTAATGATATGCTGCTCTGATCAAAGTAACCTTCTCAAAAACACAAAAAAGAAAAGGAAATTTGATCGAAAGGTTCCACCTTTTGAGTACATGTCCATCTAGTTATACAAATCAGACTGAAAAACAAAAAGATCATCATTAAACTATTCCGGAAGCCAAGTTATAGCTCTGAAAATTGGCAGCTGGGCAACATTTTCTATAAAGCCTTTAGGAAGCCCCAGCAATGGTAGAGAAAATGTTACAATAAAATGAATACTTAATTATGTAAGAAAGCGGATAAACGCCTCAGTTATCCGTCCACTGAATCTCCTCATCCTGATCTCCCATCCACCAGAAGAAAAAGGAAGAGGAAGAAAGGAGAAGCCAATGCACAAGATATCTATTGTTGAGTCTTGAGGACAGGAAATGCAATAACATCTCTTATACTTGCAGAGTTTGTCAAAAGCATCACAAGCCTGTCGATTCCAAGTCCCTGAGCCAAAAAAAGAAAGCTTGGTGATTTGCTTAAAAAAATTATGGACCAACTCCTTCATTCATAAGCATAAACTGAATAGCTTGAGCCTTCGTCTTCTAAGAATTCATACCACCATGAATAAAGAAAAAGATGCTTTATTGATTTTGAAAACATTCCCAATTGAATTTACCGATAAGGTTGAGGCTGGCTCCAAAATAAATGTCCGCATCTAGCATTCCTATTGGCTATAACTAACACATAAAGCAGATACTAAGCAAAAAGGAAATGTTAAAGAGTTGTCATCATTAAATATGGAGATCATTTACCATTCCTGATGCAGGAGGCATCCCGTATTCAAGAGCCGTGAGAAAGTCATCATCGAGTGTTACTTCATATGAATCATCAATATCCTTTCTTTTCTCTTCTGCCCCGTTTGCTTCTGAAATAGATGTTGCTCTCCTCCTGTTATGCTGCCTTACTTGCTCTTCCAAGCGCCTTCTCTGCCACCATACATTGGTAAGAATAAAATGTTCGAATAAAATGCCCTATTCCTTGTAAAAGGAACTGGACCTAACTCACTAGAGGTTTTAACCTGGTGGCTGGGGAGGTATAAAGAGTTTTACATGAAAGAAAAACAACAGCAATACTTACCTGATCCATAGGATCCGTCAATTCAGAAAATGCATTGGCCATCTCACGACCACAGATGAAGAGTTCAAACCTCTCAGTCAAGCCTACCTGTCTGCTGAGGGAAGAAAGTAGGTTGTTGAAACAGGTAATCAAAAGAAAACTATATTCAAGTGCTTTCTATTTGCAGAAGTCGCTTATAAGTTGGTAAAAGAGGCAAATTAGAAGTTAGTGTATAAACATCCAGTAAAAAAAAAAAAGGTATATACTTTCAGAGTTCAAAAACTAGTAAATCAGATCAGACATACACATGAGTTGTTGAAGAATGATTCAAAGTTGTAAAAAATGTAGTCTTTGTTCAAAGATAAAATTTGGGAATACTAAGATAGGGTAGTAAAGATAAGATCTGTTATTTGTTAAAAGATCAAATTTGATCTATTAATATAAATTTGTTATCTGTTATGATTTAAATTTTAAAATTTTGATTTGTTTGGTTAATCTTTACTGAGATATCAGCTAAGTTTGCTATTTCATTGCCTATATATTTAGGCCTTCAGCGTCAATATTAAGTGCACCCATCAATAAATTGCCTCTTGCATTATCTTTTTTTCTACTCTATTTTTTTCAATTAGTTTCAAAGATCGTGAGGATCGTATGAGTGATTAATGCTTTACAAGCTCAAGAGAAAAGAAAGGCAATGAGAAACCAAGAAAGTGAAAAGATGGCGGAGGCAGCCTATTTAGCAAAGGTTCCGTCTTCAAATAAGAAAGGAAACATTCCTCAATGTGGCCATTGTAAGAAGTTTGGTCATGAAGAGAAAGATTGCTGACATAAAGGGAAGTCTCGATGCTTTAGGTGTAAACCATTTGGACATTAGAAAAAGGATTGCAAGTTTAACAATGATGATGCGGACCAGTTAGCTTTGGATTACATGAAAGATCTTGACCGCGGCAAGGTTTGCG
Organism: Erythroxylum echinodendron; assembly: GCA_027575705.1. Classification (NCBI taxonomy): domain Eukaryota; kingdom Viridiplantae; phylum Streptophyta; class Magnoliopsida; order Malpighiales; family Erythroxylaceae; genus Erythroxylum; species Erythroxylum echinodendron. The sequence continues at coordinate 150,966 of JANZXR010000003.1, forward strand.
ACAAGATGCGGAAAAAAGACCTAAATAGTGGCCCAATTTTTAGTTTTTTTTAAAGACTATTTTACTATTTTTTTATGTTTTTTTTTTAATTTTCCTAATCTTGTTAGGATTCTGATTAGGTTTGCGGCCATTATAAATAGGTCTTATTTATGTTTTCTTAAACATAAATTTCGTATCACAACTATTATTCCAAAATTTGGCTTTGCCTTTCTTTCAAGATCGTTTGTCGTTCTTGTTTATTTTTTCGTCTAATCAAACGACATTGATTAAACTCCTGAACGGAGTCTAAACGTTCTTTTTCCGTTTATAACTTCCGTTCTACGTCAGTTGGTATCAGAGCCTATCCTCCATGGCCGCCAATTACGAAGAACGACTTACTACCTTAGAAACATCCATGG
>JANZXR010000003.1:151463-262274 GCA_027575705.1 Erythroxylum echinodendron
TATTGGCCACAGCTGAAGAGAGAAACAGGGAAGATGGTTCAAAAATGTAGAGTTTGTCAAACACAGAAGGGTCATTCACAGAACACAGGCTTATACACCCCATTGCCTATTCCCGATCATCCTTGGGAAGACTTGTCAATGGATTTTATTATTGGTTTGCCACGTACCCAACGTGGTTCTGACTCTATTTATGTGGTAGTTGACAGGATTTCGAAAATGGAACACTTCATTCCTTGCAAGAAGACTGGTGATGCATCTCATATTGCCAAACTGTTTTTTTAGGAGATTGTTCCTTTGCATGGCATACCCAAAACAATTACTTCTGATCGACATGTGAAATTTCTTGCTCATTTTTGGACTGTTATGGAACTGAACTTCGTTACAGTAGCACTGCGCATCCTCAAACTGACGGACAGACTGAAGTGGTGAACCGCACGCTTGGCAATCTATTACGTTGTATATGCAGCGATAAGAAGATTTCTTGGGATCTTGCTCTTCCTCAAGCCGAATTTGCTTACAATAGTTCTGTCAATAGCTCTACTAAGAAGACTCCCTTTGACATTGTTTACAGGAAGGCTCCAGCACAAACAGTTGACCTTATTGCACTTCCTGCAGGTGTTCTTCCTAGTATTGCAACTAACAATTTGGCCAACCAGCATATTGATATGTTTAAACAGGTGAGACAGAACCTGAAAGAGTCCAATGAAAAGTACAAGATTGCCGCTAACAAGCATAGACGTTTCCAGTCCTTTAAGGTTGGTGATCAAGTTATGGTGTACTTGCGAAAGGAACGTGGAGGAGGACAGCAAAAGTTGAATCCAAAGAAGATTGGTCCTTTCAATATAATTCAAAAGATCAATGACAATGCTTATGTTCTTGACCTTCCAAATCATATGAAGATATCCAAGACATTTAATGTGGCGGATCTTTATCTTTATCACCCTGATGATGATAACTCGAGGTCGAGTTTTTTACAAGTGGAAGGGAATGATGCGGACCAGTTAGCTTTGGATTACATGGAAGATCTTGACCGCGGCAAGGTTTACGGCAGGATGCGAAAAAAAGTCCTAAACAGTAGCCCAATTTCTAGTTTTTTTTAAAGACTATTTTAATATTTTTTTAGTTTTTTTTATTTTCCTAATCTTGTTAGGATTCGGATTAGGGTTTGCGGCTATTATAAATAGGCCTTATTTATGTTTTCTTAGACATAAATTTCGTATCACAACTATCATTCCAGAGTTTGGCTTTGCCTTTCTTTCAAGATCGTTTGTCGTTCTTGTTTATTTTTTCGTCCAATCAAACGACATTGATTAAACTCCTGAACGGAGTCTAAACGTTCTTTTTCCGTTTATAACTTCCGTTCTGCGTCAAATGAAGAACAAGCAAATACAGTGCAAGTGATTGAAGAAGACAACCTCATCTAATTGGTGAGAAGTGTACCAAGAAGGATCATAGAGAGAAGTGTTTTATGGAGATAAGCAATGAGAGAAGTGCTCATGTTGAAGAATAGAGATATGTGCTCTATTGAGATGATTGGAGGGAAGTGCTCCAAAGAAAAGAATTGCGGAGAGATGTGCTCCAACCATTGAAAGGTGATGGAAAGTACATCATCAAATTCAAAAAATCCTACAACTTTTGAGTCAAGAGGGAATATGAAGAATGATTCAAAGCTGTTAAAAATGTAGTCTTTGTTTAAACATTAAATTTGGAAGGTAGTAAAGATAAGATATGTTATTTGTTAAAAGATAAAATTTTATCTATTAAGATAAAGTTATTATCTGTAAGGATTTTAATTTTTTAATTTTTTATTTGTTTGATTAATCTTTACCGAGATATTAGCTAAGTTGGTTATTTCATTGCCTATATATTTAGGCTTTCAGAGTCAATGTAAAGTGCACCCATCAATAAATTGCCTCTTGCACTATCTCTTTTCTACTCTATTTTTTTAGTTAGTTTTTGGTTCTAAAATCCAACATGAGTCATTTTAATATGAAATGTAGTCTGACAAGAGCCAAATCTTACGAGAGTAAAATTGTCATTCTCTACCCTAGACTCCTAATGGATTGCCAAGTATTGGAAAAAATTAGGAGATTAAAAGACAAATAGAAATTAGACAGCTCAAAGTTCATGCATGATGAGTAAAAGATAATCAATAAACACATAACAAAATGTTATTCAATAGGTTGTACCATTTTGCTCAAAAGTTCATACCTTCTATGTGGTTTAGCTAAAGGAGATATTTCGACTGGGTAGTCCAAAACAAATGTTGGTTGCAGAAGCTTTGGCTCCACAACAATTTCAAATACCTGTCAAAATAAAATAATGAACAAATCTCCAAGCATATGCATCAAAGTCATCCAGCATTCACAAACAGATACTGATCGGCAGAAATGATTACAGAGGCATTCATCGAGATAACAACCTGGAACTTGGAGGTAGCACAGAAATATTTATGCAAGTATTGCTACAAAAGCAGAAGCGGAGCTAATTACCTCATTAAGTAGGTGGCCAACTGAAGGGCATGCCTCAATTGCCGATTTGTCTTTACCTTCAAGTTCAGGTCCAAGGATTTTCAAAGTAGCATCTTTAACAACTTTAAGATCATCTCCAAGCTCACTGAAATTGATGCCAGTACTTTCTTTCACAAGATTATGCATTGTTTCTCTCCTCCAGGGACGCTCAAGAGAAATCTCTACTCCCTGAATTTATTTATAAGCTCATGAGCATTCAAAATATGCCTACGTACATCACTTGAGAACCGAGGAGTTCAATCAAGTTATATTTAACCACAGTAGACATTTAAAAAAAAAACTACCTGATATTCAATTGTAAGCTTCCCACAAACAGCCAGAGCACATCGAGTAACAATTTCCTCTGCCATGATCATCATGCTTTGGTAGTCTGAATATGCTTCATAAATCTAGAATCAAGCTAATACCAAAATTCATCAGAATTTCACTTAATGGAACTGAAAACTAGGTAGGGAGCATAAATTTCTTGAAGTGTCAAACTAGGTTACTAAAAGGGGAATGTTATCACTGGAGGGATCATTCTGTGACCACAAAAGGACACCTCATGTAGTTTAACTTACCTAAACACCATTTGTCAAGTTCTGTTGGCCCTCTTCAAACCCATGAGAATGTTTGGACATAAGAAGCAATAGATGATTACCTCAATAGTGGTAAACTCAGGATTATGTCGGGGTGAAAGGCCCTCATTTCTGAATATTCGACCAATCTCATATACCTTCTCAAAACCCCCAACCTGTCATTGCAAATATGATTTTTCTAGATGGACATAATAAAGGAGAAGAAAATGCATAGAAAGCAATATTCATTCAGAATAGAGGCCTAAAAGCAAGATTAATATGATCGGTATTGAGAACAGGCAAAGAGGGTAGAGATGATTGGACATAATTTGTACATAATCGGCTAGATCCAGTCCAATGCACCATATTGATAGCATATCTTTTTGCACTTTTTTGACATTACTAAATAAGTTTTAGAAATCTATAAAGGATTTAGAAGAGTCAAACCTCACCAACATTCTCTTCAGGTGAAGCTCAGTAGCAATTCTAAGATAAAGATCCCTTCCAAGTGAATTATGATATGTCACAAATGGCCTAGCTTCTGCTCCACCAGCTGCTCCCTAGACAATCAAATTAATTACAAACCAAGTTGCAGAAGCAGACTGTATTTGCAAAGGAAAAGAGAAGAAATACAATACTTCAGAAAATGAACAGGAAAATATATATTTAGATAAACCACTGGAACTTTACAAAACAAATACAAATGACAACATTTTGAAAAGATCAACTCTTGGAATTCAGCCCTTATCTTCACACCTGTCTCCTAATTGTTGGCGCTTGTTGAAATAAACAAACGATTTTCGCATCACAGCTAGGAATATCTCACAACAAAAACAGAGTCACACCAATAGAAAACAACTTGATTATTTCTTAAAAACCCACAAAATTTTCTTGCATCCCAAAATAGTTCAACCCAAGGTAAAATCAGAGATGTCTAGACCCAAAAGCACTTTGGAGATGATGACAAACCTGCAGAACTGGAGTTTCAACTTCCACAAAACCTGACGATTCCATGGTTTTGCGAATCTCTGAAACAATCTGCCAAATTTTAGTTAAAATTGATTTCATTATACATATAACAAAAATTGGAACTAAATTAGACATAGCATACCTTTGCTCGTTTACGAAAAACCTTAGCTATTTCCTGATTTGAGATCATATCAACATACCTGAAAATTTGACAAGATCACCACAGAAACCGAAGCTCAAGAAATATCAGTGAGATGTACATAGGAAACGAGCAGAGAAGCGCGTAGTGTCAAAGATTTTAAATGTCTATATCATTTAACTACATAACAATAAGAAAGATTGAACACGTAACACTAAACTGACTAACAGAACACCCTCCAATTTCATTCAATAGAAAAACTGTTCTGCACATCTGAGTACTATGCATTTTAAAGTTCTGCACATATCATGCAATAAAATGAATAGTAGATGTAACTCCAAAAAATGAAAAGAAATGGCACAAGAGCTCACCGTTGACGATAACGCTTATCCACATCAGTTAGACCATGATACTTGTCCGGGAGTGGAAGTAGTGATTTTGTGAGTATTGAAAACGAATTCACGCAAACAGAAAGCTCACCTGAAGGGTATATGAAAAGTTAATATGTAGATCCACTAGAGTTTGCATATGAGCATAGTTATAAACAAACATATAAGCAGCATTTGCAGATTCAAGAATAAATGCAAGAGCAAGAGATTCCTGCAATGCCACCTGATCTGGAGCACAAAACATAACAGCATAGAGTTGGAAGATACTCTTTTCAGTAAGAGTTTGTCAAAAGATTCCAAAAGCTAAGTATAAGCTGAAAGTTTCACCTTTCTCTGTCCGCTTCATAGAGCCACTAGCACCCAATATATCACCAACATCAACAAGTGTCTTCAACTGCTCAAAGTGCTCATTAGATAGCTTTTCCTTCTCACAGTAAAGCTGAAAAATAAACAAGATAAAAAGAACAGGAAGAAATAAGTTAAGCCAGCTAGTACTTTAAAACATACAAGAACATGGTAGAGACACATGATATTTTAAATGATTAAGCCACACACAAGCTTTGAAAAAGGATTCAGGTACAAACAGTTATGTGAATAAAAGACTTCCAAGCCTTAACTAAACATATCTTAATTCAGGAAATCAGAACTTTTCTTTTATTTCACATATGCATTAGTTAGTTATTAACAAATGTAATTATAAACACTGAATGCATCAAAAAGGAGCAAGAAAAAGCTGAAAAAAGGTGATGCTAAAGATTTCCAGATCATCGAAAACCTCCTTCACGTGCATTGCATGAATATTATTGCACAGCCAGACATCAAACAAGCTAACTTCAACATGGTGGGACTCGTAGCAAGCATTAGGCAAACCTGAATTGTCCCAGAGTCATCTCTTAGAGTCAGAAAAGCAAGTTTCCCAAAAGTTCTGCGAGCAATAATTCTGCCTGCTATGGATACATTATCATTCTCAGCGTTTGACTCCTCGCCATTTGCAAGATACTTGTACATCTCTTGCAGGTCAGTAGCAGTATGCGTCCTATCCCACCTGTACGCATAGGGCTCAAAGCCCTTGCTCCTCAGTTCTTCAACCTACAAAATCAACAATTTGATTACTTAACCCAGGTAACTGCGGACGCAAAAAAAGAAAGCACAAAATCCTTGAAAGTAATAAGCTCCCGGAGCATACTCGGAAAACTCGTAAGCATGAAAAAAGCATTCCACGACGTAAAGTTCAAATCTTGGCTCTAATATGAACTAAAAAAATATCATTTTTGGAGGAGCAAGAAGAGCAGATAGCACAAATTTAATATTTTGAAGGAAAGTAGAATGTTTAAAAACCTTTTTTAATCGAATAGCTCGAACAGCATCGCGATCGGATGTTGAGGAAGTAGAAGAGGACGAACGACGAATGCGGCCTGCGGGCCTGGTCGTAGTTGACGAAGCATAGGAAGAGGAGGAGAAGCAGCAGTTAATAACGAGAGCAGAAAAGGGTCGTTTAGTGGCAAAGTGAAGGAGATGCCTAAATGGCTTTGAATTCAATGTACATGTCTTCAACGCCTCCATTGCTTTTCTTCTTCTTCTTCTTTATCCACACTTGGGGCTTTAAGGGAGCTGTTTAAAACCACTTATGTGTTTGTTCGGATTTGCTACGTCTAGTTTTTTGAGTTAAACTAAGGAACGGACCTTAGGATACTACCACTTCAATCTGGATTAAGCTTTTAGTGTCAGAAAGTGAACATTTGGACTCACAAAGGCCGATAGCCTCATTCTATCCCAAACAACACAGGAACAACGCTCTTTTCCATTCTTTTGAGTTCTCATTATTGGACTTTTCTTAACAAAAGATGAGCGTAGGATGAAAATGAGCCGGGCCTTCTCCTCTAACTTGTAACCCATATCCGACTCAATATACACGGATCTGTCATTAAGTCCAATCGATTCAAATCTAACACGTTAAGTTTAAGCTTGATGTAATTTACCCTCTCTAAATTACGTTATATGAAGACTTGTCTTTGTTCACACCACTCCACTCGAGAATATACTCCAGGCAAGCTAAAAATTGATAAGAAACTAGTTACATACGACTTGCCAACATCAAATTCTTTCTTATCCAATTCAAAGGTGTGGTCTAGCTACTTGCTAGTGATATCCTTCATCGAGATTTTTAGACACGAGACAATACAAATGATGAAGACTAAAAGAAGAGAGAAAGGTGCAAAGGCTCCACCTATCTTTTGGTGACCAATATCAAAAGCTAATTGATGAATTGATCCCATTATGAAAAAACATGCAATGATGATGATAATGCTGGATCACTCACTTTCCAACTTTTCATTTGGTTCCAAAGTTTAGCTGTTATACATATATATAAGGATATGATAAGATTCCTTATAATGATTGAGAAGAAAATGAAGAAGAAAAAGAGGGAGAAAGGTTGGTGTTAATTGGAGCAAATACATAGTTACAAGCCAGTTGGACCAATCAATGGATCGTCAAACATAAATTAGTTTGGTTTAGATTGACGGCTTTTGTCTTCCTTAAACGTACTTAGTGCTTAGTCCATACATATATGTGCCTTTGATGTCAAAATCATGGACAAAACAAAGCAGCTGACAAGCTTATTAAGAATTCGTTAAAGACGTGTGATTCTTCTTCCACGGATGACGTAGAGAAGGTTAACTTATGTTGTGCTTCAATACCTACAGAGTATGAATACGAGACATAAAAGCCATGAACAAGTGAATCAAAATAGGTCCCGCTAAAGCGCAGGATGAGATTTTCTTCTTCTTCTTCTTCTTTTTTTTTTTTTGGCTTATGCACAACTAACCCGAAGAACAAGAAGATTAGGAGACAGAGAGGGGTCAAGACAAATAAAATAAATGGAGGGTGACCATTTGTTCGTCCAAACCTCCATCGCCGCACAACACAGCTAGGGATGATAATTGAATTCTGTCCCATTGCCTGAGCCAGTTGTGGGGTTCGTCCACTTAGCTCACCGACGATCGAACCACCATAACTCTCTGGTCATCATCCACTGGTTTTGCATGTGAATCTTGTGATGAACAATACATAGTCAGTGACTCGTGTAAATCTCAAGATCTCGACCTATATAGTTAGTAGTTAGAAACTTTGCATGTTCTTTTAAGAAGACGTTGAAAAAACCTGAAAGCTTTAGCTTTTGAGTAGTCGTTTAGCTTGTAAAAGCTTCTTCAACTTGGACAAATTAATACAATAGAAAATGTATTATGGTGTTTAAGTAATATAATGTTTAGTGCATTACTCATTATCTAAGATGCAATAGCTGTAGAATGTTAAAATAACACAAATACTACATAAATGTTACATATAAAATTAATCATGTTTAGTAAACTAATAAAAATTAAATAATAATTTTAATCAAGAATTTATTAGTAATCACTTCAAAGTTCACCTTACAACATATTTTCAAAAGAAAACAAAGTGTAGTGCAATTAATCTTCAATTGGATGATTGTACTAGGAGTTGAAGAGGCCAACAGATAGCAACAATCACTACTAAATGTTGATGAAGATGGCTAACTGTACGACTAAGACTCATCCCCTAACCCAACTCAACCAAACCCAACATACATTACTGCATAGCAAATCAGCCATCATTACAGGGTCTACTAACACTACTATCAACTACTACAAAGTACTAACCTCTGGATTAAGTAAAATCTTGGTATTAGATTTGGACCCCCGGTGGATAAGATAGGTCTCTGTAGCCAGATGATGATGTGGTGTGGTGTACTACAGTATAGGTATGGACACAAACAAATGGACAGATAAGTCCTTGAATCACTGACACAAAAGTACCAAAGAGTCCCAACGCACCAACACACTACCCCTCCATGTGCATGCACATGCAAATGGAATGGAGCCTATAGATGGTCTATGATTATAGATCATTGATGGATTTACTGACCAAATTTCTACCATTAGATTCTCTTTTCATCCAATCACTTGGCTTGGTTACACGTGTACGGTCGATGATGTAATCACACGAGTTACGGGTATGAACGAATCACAGCTATATTGCTTACAGTTTGGCAATAACGAGGAGAAATTAGGGAGCTGAAGAAGAGGAAGTGCCATTGGGAACAGGAGTTTCTGTTTCTTTCTTTTACTTTTGAACAATATGACCGTTGGTTGGTCCTGCCTGTACTTGTTCCCTCCATTTTTGTAAAACTTAATCCGCCATTGAATTGAAACCTCGTGACTGCATCTTTGTAAACATTTTAACCATGTTCTGCAGTGTAGATGAGATGATCCTGTTCCTGTCAAACTTAATGAACACTCGCTCACACATAAACATGGGATGTGAATGTTAATGAAAGAGGAGACATTTCCTTCCAACTGTGTTACAAACATGTTCTCTTCCTAGGCATGAAAAAAACGTTACATCGGACCCTGAAATAGTTTCATTAAAGGCCAGGCAATGTTTTTTCTAAACTATCTGGAAATTTGAGCCATACCAACCTCTCTTAAACAGTAAGTCAAATAATTTGACCAGTGATTCCATTGGCTTTTTAATGTAAATTATGGGTTGTTTTCATAATTCCAACCATTGACCTTATAATATGCAAGAAGATCACACTCATTACTGTTCGGCTAAACACATGGCAATTAGAAAATTCATAATTTAGATCATGGCAGAAGAATCTTTGTCCAGAATAACACACAAACGTGGTGAAGGAATAGGATGTGATTACAAGTTGTAAACCATTAATATTAAAGGTCTCAATTTGCATTGGATGCCTTTTTATCATATTTGTGATGTGGAAGAACAGAAAACCATGCCATTAATGATTAATCAACCCATTTCAATAATGGATACCTCTTGTCAACTGCGTAAGACATGTTATTTAAGAGCAGTTGATCACCATTTAATAAAATCTTAAGAGCCTCGCACTTTATATTGAGCAAACAGTGAGCTTTTCTTTGCCAGTTTACTGAAAAGAAAAACTGAAACTTTTATGATAGTATTGAAAATGGAGGGAAGGGCAGGATGGGAAGTGCAGGGGTGGTTGTCAAAGGTCACATTGCCGTAAAAGAAGCGGCCTTTAAACGACAAACGGAGCTCATGTGCACGCTGTAGTTTTGCACAAGTGAAATTGACCACCAAACCATTTCACATCATTCATAGAAAGAACCTCATCTTTGGTTTCTTGGCTACCCCATTTCCTACCCCTCCTCCTCCTGCAAAAATCTGACCCCCGAAGAAAACCAATTTAAAATCTTGAAAAGAGAGCTCTTTTGAGAAAAAGGAAATGGTGGAAATTCTTAGAAGAGAGAGAGAGAGAGTTGGGTTACTGTTATTAATTAGAGAGGGAAAAGTTGCAATTGTTATCGTAAAAAGTGGAGGGAGAGAGAGAAAGTATGACAAAAAAGGACATGTTTTAAAGTTGCATTGCACGAGAGAGATAGGTTGTCTGTCTGATAGTGAAGAGGTGGGCAGAGTTTTCGTTGGAATTATTTTTAGAGGAAACAGAGCAGCTCTCACTTCAAACCTTTAGCTCAAGGCGTGGGTGCGTAGGATAAGCAGAGGAAGAGAAAAACTTCTACCTCTGCTCTGTTCTCCCCCCTCTCTCTCTCTCTGTGTGTTCGCATGGTTGTATTGCTTCCTCTCTGATTAAGCTCTAATCTTCGTGGGGTGCGTAAAACTAATAGCTAACTGCTTGGATTCTTGCTGGGTTTTAGTAAAAATGGGTGTTGTTGCTCATTTTAGAAGGAGCCAAGTATTTGTAGTGTTTTTCTGCTTCTGGGGTCTGTTCTCGATTGCTTGGGCCACTAGGTTAAGTGTTTCAAGACAGAAACTTGAGGTACAAAAGCACTTGAAACGCTTAAACAAGCCTGCCGTCCAAAGCATTCAGGTGACTTTTCGATTTCCCTAGATACTTGGACCGTGTTTGGTAACCAGGAAAGTGAAGGAGCATGGACTCTGGTCTTGCTCTGTTAGTTTCTTTTTTTTCGATGACCTACTGGATTTAGTGGAAGATTTGGATAGTTTTAGAAAAGTTAAGTCCTTGAACAATACAACATTGTTTTAGGAATCCTATCCTCTGCCCCTTTTTCGTTATGATATCTGTTCATTTGCTCAGTTGCTGCATTATTTATGGTAACTTTTTAAGGTCATCAATGAGAAAATTTCTCCTTTTCTCCCCCCTTTTTTTACATGAAAAATATTTCTACTCTTGTGGGATGAGGACTTTTGAGTCAACAATGATGTTCTGATTATTTCTTGTCGTTCTAATGATTTCTCTTGGGGCAAAAAGTTTCAATGACACTGCAAATGAGTTTCTGTCGCAATGTAGTTTATGAGCAACCAAAGAGGTTATGAACGGGAAGGTAGTTGTTTAATTGTTGTCAATGAACTTTTTGATCTCCTCTTGTATGTTTTGTCCAGAGATCTCTTTGGGACCTTTCATTTTCTCCTGCTTGTTCTGATGATTATGTTTCTCTGAGAAATTTCGTGTTTTAAGTAATGAAACGGTTATGTCTGATAACAGAGCTCAGATGGAGATATTATAGACTGCGTTCACATGTCTCATCAACCAGCTTTTGATCACCCTTTCCTCAAAGATCACAAGATTCAGGTTCACTTCAGTTTTATCAAGTCATGAGTTTGCTTAGATTGCTGTCACTGCTATTATCTTATTGGGCTATTCTGGTTCTTAATTATTAGATGAGGCCTAGCTATCATCCAGAAGGGCTGTTTGATGATAACAAGGTGTCTACAACTGTGAAAGAACGAACAAACCCGATCACGCAGCTGTGGCACGCCAACGGTAAATGCCCGGAGAGTACTATTCCCATAAGAAGAACAAAACAAGATGATGTATTGAGAGCTAGCTCAGTGAAAAGATACGGTAGGAAAGGTGCTCGACAAATTCCCAAACCCAGGTCTGCCGATCCTGATCTTATTAATCAAAGTGGGCACCAGGTAAAGCATTCTGCTTTTCTTTCCCCCTTAGTGGGATAAAGTAGCTTTGCTCTTTTGCTTTGTTGAAATTTGCAAATGCTTTACTTGATAATCTTTACTCATCTTTTGGTTATTTATGTTTTGGGTTGGTCAGCATGCAATAGCTTATGTGGAGGGGGGCAAGTACTTTGGAGCAAAAGCAACCATTAATGTGTGGGAACCTAAGATACAGCAACCTAACGAGTTCAGCTTGTCCCAGTTATGGATTCTTGGAGGTTCTTTTGGTGAAGATCTTAACAGCATTGAAGCTGGTTGGCAGGTGTTACTACAGAAATAATCATTTTAGTAATGGAAACAAATGTCTGATTCAGCTTTCATACAATATCATCCCTTTGTTTTGAATATTGAACTTGGATCCGTGTACAGGTCAGTCCAGATCTATATGGTGATAACAACACAAGGCTTTTCACTTACTGGACTGTAAGCTCCGAAATTATTATATTCCCTTGAGTTCTGCTGTTGGTACTTACTAGTTTCGAAAGGATTTTTCTCAAATTCAACATTTCTCTTGAAAAAAACTTTGTAGAGTGATGCATACCAAGCTACTGGCTGCTATAATCTTCTGTGCTCAGGCTTTATTCAAATCAATAGTGAGATAGCAATGGGTGCAAGCATCTCTCCTGTGTCTGCATACAGAAACTCTCAGTACGATATCAGTATACTTATCTGGAAGGTAAAATAGCCAACTTGCTCACTCTCTGCTCTAGTTTAAACGACAATATCCAAGTTTTTTAGTTCGTTCTAGCTAACACTGCCGAATTTGCATGTGAACGAACCTTAATGTTGCTGTACTCGCTAAATTGGATTTGAAGTGGTAACTTGATGGTGCAGATACTGGGAATCTTCGATTATCTTCTGATCACTTCTTTGAACGTGTTTAAACTTTAATGATAAATACCAGTAACAATTGCTTTTCAACTGTAATCTATACTATTAAACTGTAATGATAATCTGTTGGACGTGTAGGATCCAAAGGAGGGGCATTGGTGGATGCAATTTGGCAATGACTACGTGTTGGGATATTGGCCTTCATTCCTGTTCTCATACTTAGCAGACAGTGCTTCCATGATTGAGTGGGGTGGTGAAGTGGTGAACTCAGAGCCAGCTGGTCAGCACACCTCTACACAAATGGGAAGTGGACATTTTCCTGAAGAAGGGTTTGGAAAATCAAGTTACTTCAGGAATATTCAAGTCGTTGATGATTCCAACAACCTTAAAGCCCCTAAAGACCTTGGTACCTTCACTGAGCAGTCTAACTGCTATGATGTTCAAACTGGGAACAATGGGGATTGGGGCCATTACTTTTACTATGGAGGCCCTGGAAAAAACCCTAATTGTCCTTGAAGATGCAAGTGAAAGAAACTCTCTTATGTATCATATTCAATGTAGTAAAATGCCCTTTGGTGTATAACATCTTTTTCTTAATTTTAACGGTTAGGTTGTGTTAGTGACATGTGACCCTCCCTCTGTGTAGTGGGAAGTTTTGACTCTGTATTACGAAAAGATTCCTTCCCCACCCATCTAAGTGGTTGGAGATGTGGCCAAGTTTCTTAAAAGCTGAAAGAAACAGGCCTCTTTTACGTTCTCTCTGTAATCTAATTGCCTGTAACTGTAAACTCCTTTCTTGGAGTTGTACGCTGCAGTTAACCTCCCCTGTCCTAGTACTTGTACAAACCTTTGTCAATTTCTTACTGTTGTTCAATACCTATTCATTTTATCTTTCCGCAATTTCCTCTGCTTTCCTTATAATATATTGTGTTGCCGGAAAGGATGAGAGTGGCTGACTAGTGTTTGATTGAATGCATATTTATTGTTGGAGAAGGATCTGTCAATGACAAGATGGTGCTTTGAGTGGATGACATTATTCTGTGTCAACTACCTTGGAATACATACCGTTAAACAAGTTGATATATGTGCAGAGGTGCATGCGACTCCAATTTTGGTCCTTATGCATGTGACTCCATTTTTGGTCTTGCAGTCTGTGTCAACCGTCAATCGATACTACGCAATAGTATGAGATCAAGAAACCAAAAGCCAAGTCCAGACTTAAGAGTGTGTTGGACAAAGATTTGGACATATCAGAAACAAGAAAAGTGCTTGATGAAACTTTGCCTTGTCGTCTATAAACATGTAAGCATTGTTCTGCCGAAGTTTTCGGGTTGAACACTGACGAAAGGGCATCAAGAGGTCTTAGGTTTCGGGGAGGGCACCAAACGAACTTCTCAGATAAACGCTCTTTTCTAAAGCTTTAACCTTAGCAAAACGGACCATTTGGTTGGTCTCACTTACCATTACCAAAAAGTCCATTAGAATTTTGAGCTGTTCATGTTGTCTTAATGATGTGGTTAATCATTTTCAATTAACTAACCACGATGGTTGTACTTAGAATCCAAATCACGGCTTCTCTTTAAAAGCTTCACATGGCGATCATTGCTCCTGTTTTTATCTGTATTTTGGTCTGAATGTTGACTTAGCAGTCCCTGTTAGAACAGTAAATCTGTACATAACATTCAAATGGTGATCTTGATAAGGATTATGAGTACCGCTACTTCATCTAGGAAATGGATTATCTGGAGTTCTCCATAAACTGCTGTCTTAAAACTTGGAAAAGGCATGTTTTGAGTTGAAAGTCGATGCATATCTTGTTCTCCTAACCCGTTAGCTTGTTCTTCCAACATTTTTTGTCTGGTTGCTGGTTGACCCATCGATGCCGGCAAGGACATGATTGCTTCTGTTTGTTCTTGTGCAGTAGTGACTTTCTCAGATTTAAGCTTTCAAAGGAAATACATATGTGACAGATTGAACGATCAAAAGATGTTCTGAAAAAAGACTGAAAGTCTCATATATATATATATTTTTCCAGTTTTTTAACTTCACTCTCTCTCTCTCTTACGCTCTCTCTCGTACTGTGGAGTGTGGAGCATGGCAATTCTCGAACCTAATCAATGATACACCGGACCGTACATGAGAGACCCTAAAGTGGTTGACTTTTTTACTTCTTTCGTCTTCTTCCTTAACTCCATTGGCTACAAAACCTTCAGCTCCTATCTGAGGCTCAATTACTGGGTTTCAAACCCATTTCCTTGTTAACCCATGTGTACTCAGAATGGCTTCTTTGTACTGAATTCAGACCATTTTGTTAATGCCCGTCAAGCTCACTTCACTCAAGTAGGTAAAATTCATTTCCACTTCCCTCTGCATTGCTTTACCCAAGCTGGGTTTCAACTTTTTCTTGAAAAAGAAATCTTCTTTTTTTTGTCATTGGAGAGGGGGTCAATTATCTACTTTCTGAAAATTTTAGGCACCCTTTTAACTGTTGTGGGTTTGGCTTCTGTGGATATTGAATTGGAGGCCTAGGAGGATTTACAGGAACTTCTGCAAAGAAGGATGTTTAAATCGTGTCTTGTCTCATCTCTTACATTTAGTTGGAATTTATGTTTTCAGTTGAATCTTCACCAGAAAATGGCTCCATATATGTTGGATGGGCCTTCTCAGCTGCATATACTTTGTCGTTTTCTCTCACCATTGGCTGCTTGTATTAGGCCACAACATTGTTGGTTTGGCAGATACAATGGCTTCTGCTGGCATCCTATTCCCTCGTGGTTTGGTGGAGAACACAATGGCAAAGTTCAAGTATGCATAAGAATGGATTACTTTGTCAATCAACAGTTTTTTACTCTATGCATCTGAATGATGAACTAGTTTTTCTTCGTCATAACCTGTTATTCAACTGCATAACTCTTAAACTAAAAAGATTGGGATTTTGGCATACCTTATTGGGATTTTTTGTAACCACTTGCCTGCCCCTATCATGTTGGATAAAAGGGGCCATTAGTTATCCATGTACAAAACAAAAGAAACAAAAACATTGATCTTGGGCTGTTTGTGCCTCTTCAGATACTTGTAAATGTCCTCGGACTAACAAAAATGCTTCTTGCAATCGCTCAGAAGGACCAACCCGTGAATGCAAGTAAAAGAAAAGGCAAAGAATCACAAAAAGGCATAAGAACATGTTTCATGATGTTGAAAAGGATCTAATGAGAAATTATGTATAAAAGTTATATTCAAAAATCAAATGATATTCAGCAAAAAGACTATTGCATTGTTACAGAAAACTTTCTCAGTGTTTCTGCTCCGCTTCACACGTCTAACCAGAAGGAATCAGACCACCTTTTTTGTCCCTCCTAACTATCAAAATTAAGATCTTCCTTTCACTCTGGATCACTTCCAATACTTCCCATTGCCTTCAATCCTCTTGGTCTCTGCATTAATTAACCACCAAAATCAATAAGAATACCTGTGAAGCAGAAAGAACCAAACCTGAACACTTTCTTTATCAGCGTTCATGCAGAATCATACACACTAAACAATTTTCATGACTGCAATCCAAAGAGTGAATTTGGCACCTTCTTGGAAGTCTTTTTCTCTCTTACTTCATATCTCTCTTGACACAAATCTGATAACCATGCACCTGGACTAACCAACTGCAAGCAAAAACAAATCCTAAGCAAACATTAATGTGGAGAAAAAGTTAAAACTTGATCAAAAACTTTCCTAGAGGACAATAAGGAGGACTTACAAGTATAGTCTTTTGGATCATTTTGGCTCTTTTTTTAGGTCTTTGAGGAGGCTTGCATCCTTTCATTGCCATGAAGTCCTCTTCCTTCTCTTTGTTAGACAATGTTATAAACAGTCTAGGCCAAACAAGTGTTTTATCTTCCTTCACATTTTCCACCAAAACCTTGCCACTATCATCCAATACCAGTGATCCCCATGTTGTATAATATCGATCTTCCTTCTCCGGCGACAACACTGATGGCTTCCTATTGTTCATTGACAGACCGGAGTTCCTAAAATTCAAACAGAAAATTCTTTCCAACTTCATCTCAGATTTTGTGAAGCAATGAAGCTAGAGATAAGAATAAAGAAAATTTCTCATCTAAGAATCAATACTTCAACCAGAAAATTCTCAACTTGCCGGGTTGATTTTCCTACATTGTTGCATCAACAGGACCAAATTATAAAGCTTCCATTCTTACTTCCAAACAAAAATGAGACAATCATAATATTTCAGGTATCTGTCCAGTTCCAAAACAGAATTTCCTTGGCTGATGTCTTCGGTTGTTAGAAATGAACACTAAGAACTCCAAAAGGAAGACAGCTTATGTTTAATCTTTTACCAGACACACATTCTCAAAACAAAAAGATTCCTGTTTGTGGAACAGGGTTTCAGCATTCTTACTTGGCGTGTCGAGAAGCAGATTCCTTATCAGCAGTAACAACCCTAGATGTGAGCCTCTTCTTCGGCAGTGAATTGGTTGGCTTGGATTTGTGGCCCAAGTTTTGATCTCTTTTTATGTTCACACATCTAAGCCTCTTTTTGGTACCCCATTGTAACACAAAATCAGTATCTGCACTTCTTTGACTCTTCTTATCCTTCTCCATTGTCTCTCCTCCTCTGCAAGTTTCTAAGTCAGGTTAAGCATATATTTACTAGAAATTAAATGGAATGACTATCACTACAAACACGTCATTCTTACTGTACCAAAAGAGCACAAAAAACTAAATGAAATTGGATTTATTTCCTCAGTACTTGGATAGTCCAACTCTCAAAAAAGAACCCAAAATATAACTTTATTTCCATTTCTTGAAGCAGAACACGAGTTGGAACTGAAGAGAAATTCAGTAAAGTGACAGGAAAGAGAGGGAAATATTTGGATGTTTCCCAGGAATACACAGAAAAAGAGATTCTGGAAAAGATATTAACTCGACCCAAGATCTAGTGTGAATGCATAAGAAGCTAAAACAACACCATCATTCATAATCCTCCACTTGGAAATTACAAGGTAAATGAATAAGTCAATCAATCACAACCAGAAAATAAACCTAATACACAGCCTTTCACAGAGTAAATAACAAGAGCAAGACAGGATTCAGTATCCTCCAAAATTCTATTCTCATGCAAGTCTGAAACAACCAAAAGATGGAAACGCATTGGCAGAGATTACATGAGGAGATTTGATCACATTACCCAGTTGAGCAAGTAGCAAACCTAATACACAGCCTTTCACAGAGTAAATAACAAGAGCAAGACAGGATTCAGTATCGTCCAAAATTCTATTCTCATGCAAGCCTGAAACAACCAAAAGATGGAAACACATTGGCAGAGATTACATGAGGAGATTTGATCACATTACCCAGTTGAGCAAGTAGCAACAGCAACAGCAGCAGAAATTGGAAAGATTTGAGTGTTTTGTTTGGTTTGGAAGCAAATGATGAAAATTTCCAGGAAATGAGTGAGTGCAAAGATGATAGAATTGAGTGTCAGTTAGGATTTTTGAGTCAGGTGAGTAATAACTCAAAAAGATCGGCCCTTTTACCTGTTGGCTGCAGTTATCTTCACCAGAACTCTCTCACTTCTCTCTTTATGTAGACTGTAGTAGCCTTGTTTCCCTTGACTTTTTAATTGGGATTTTCATTTTTAGTTATTTTAGACATTTAATAATGGCCGTTTGATGTCAAACTGACGGCTTGATGAATTTCCCTCCAACCGGGTGTCTTTGTTGCTTTAAGATAGGATTAGTTCCTCTTAGACACGTGACATGAACTTAAGGTACGGACTGTGTGTCTCATCGTCTTCCCCTCCTCCCCAAGAAGCATTTGCTGCATGATATCTGCAAATCACAAAAGTTTGCTCCTTTATATTGGAAAAGAACACAACTTTGGATAATTTGTGTTTGGATCGGATAGTACTATGGTGGTGTGTGGAATTTTATTGAAGTTCTCATCTTTAAGAACTGAACGGCAATTCTCTCTCTCTTTCTCTTCTGGTGGATTCCTTGACTAAATTGGATTTGTTTTGATGCGAGTTCTTCCTCCAATCTTTGTCAATTTCAAGGAACTTGAAACTTCTGGTTATGTTTTTACCCAATAATTTCATCTTCTAAATCAATTTATCCTTGACAAGTATCGAACTTTGTCATTTATGTGAAGACGAGCACCTTCTGTCATTTTGTTCAGAAATCAGAATTCACACCAGAAGCAACTACTTTTTTCCTGGGAAGAGTTGGTTAACTAATGTTAATCGTCTTGAACACAGTTACTGTCTAAATGTTTTAGAAGGGATGGTTTTGGAGCAATTTTGCCTAGTTAACCTTTTCCGACTCCAGCAAGGAACATAGAAGTCTGTGTTGTTGGGTGAGCTAACTCCTAGATCTCGAGATGTCTCCAACCTCCATTATCATATCAAACGAACCACCTAAAAAGCAAGATAGACATACTCATCACCTTTCTTCATAGCCAAAAAGTCTCACCAAAGCTCTCCCTTTCTTGTGTAACCGTTGGTTCTAATCATCGTCATCATCCCTACCTTTTTGTGATGCTAACCTGCTTGACTTGGTTCAAATTTCCCCAACGATCAGGTTGTTCTCAAAGGCAGTTGCACACCGTTGGTTTAAAATTTTTTGATATTCCATATGCATGTATTGGCCCACTTCTTCTTGCTTCATTAACAAGGGGTCAGGAGTAATCATTTGTTCCGAGCTTACTTTTTCAATTATTGAGTTGGCAGCTCCATGTTTTTGTTCTACCTTTGATGTGTACTTGTCCTAGTTGTTGATTTTCTTGAACATTTTGGCGGGCTCAAGTCAGGCTGGTTCTTTCTCTTGTTTGGATTCAAAGTTCAGGCTTTATTCATTCTCACTCAATTCTGTCCAGCCTTAATGTGAATGCTTTGGAACGTTTGATGACAACTTTTACAGCTACCCTTCTTCAACCCTTGACATAACCTCGACCTTACTAACCACTTGAATGCAACACCTAATTTGCAATGAAAATGAAGCAAAGACACTAATTACATGGTAAATTTCGTTTGATACCACACAACTTCTTGTTGGGCAAAGTTATGTACTCCTGTTTAACCTACTTTTTTTGTAAGCCAAGTTGACATTAACTCGAATATCGAGTAAGCACTTCGTGTTAAACTTGAAAAGAAGATCATTGGATTGAATGTACTTTCGCATCAAATTCCCAAGAAACAGTTCCTTTCAGAGTTACATCACTATTATTCTTTATTGGGAATGCATTATGCAGCAGCTAATTAGACTCTTTCTTTTGCTGCTGCTAAAAGTCAGGCTTCCGTGTATGTGATATCAGTAACCTTTGGCTCATCCAAAACATTATAGTTTTATCAGTAATAATATCTTATTGCCTAGACTTTGAATGCATTTTCTCAATGGTTTTTATCAGTAAGACTAAGCCCTGTGTTGTTCTGATATTATTAAGTGACTCTTCGTGAATGCAATGGACTCCTGTTCATGAAATTGCTCTGTGGTTCTGGAGACTAGAGAGACACCAATAAAATAAAGATATTTATGGTAGTTCATAATTCAAAAGTCCTAACAATACATGTGTACCGAGCACATGTTAGGTTAGCCTTGGGAATCCTCAATCAACACAACCTTAGAAACTGTCACCCATTACATCACAGAACATAACAAAACAGCTCATTTCTCTCAAATCTTTTGCAACTTTCTTATGTCTCAACAACTATTGGGGAGTGGGGAAGGTTGATGATGATGAAAGAAAAAGCATTGGTAAGTTCCCAAAATACAAAATTGATCTGGCAAGTAAAAATTACTCTTTAATATTTTTTAAGAAATTTAATTTTAAATTAATATTTATATTTATTTATAGTATTATATTATATTTTAATAAAACAAAAATTTTAATAATTTTTTTAATAAATGAGTCATTAATTTAGCTTATATTTATGTTGTAATCAAATATGTCAAAGATTGGTATAATCTTAAAATAATTGGTTAAAGATGTAATTTTTATTTTAATATTTTACATAAAATTTAAATAAAATTTATTTATTTATTATTATTAATTCATTCATACTTAATTTTTCATTTGCAACAAATGTAGGAAAAAGTATACGCTTCCAAAAACAGCAGATGAGACAGACAGACAGAAAAAGATGGCGGCCCACAAAAGACAGATCTTGTTGCCAGCTGTATCTTATGGTTCACCATTGTCCTTGCCACCCTGTCTTAACTCCACGCCCTCTAGTTTCTCTCTCTAAAAAGACTCCATTTTAAGCTTTCTTTTTTTGCTTTTTTTTTTTGTTGGTTTTCTCATTTCCCTTCATCTATATATACCCACCACCCGTTAATCCTTAAGCCATTCCCTACTCTAATTGCTTCTCTGCCTTTCCACTCTCATCGCATAAAGAACTCATCTTTGAGAGGGATTGTAATTGCAGAGCGCCATTTCTTCCTTTCAAAAGCTCGTGCCTTTTTTTTTTGAAAGATTAAGAAGAGAAGATGGAGGCAATGAAGATGAATCTTTTCGTTGTGTTGATGGTTGCGTTGATGGCTTTAGCCACCATGCAGAAGGCGGCAGCGGCTGAAGCTCCGGCTCCGAGCCCGACCTCAGATGCCTCTGTCTTTGTTCCCACATTTGTTGCATCATTTGCTGCTATTGCTTTTGGCTTCTTCTTTTGAGCCAATTCTCATTATGTAATATGTTTTTTTTTTCATTTGTCTCCGTTACCCATTCCTTCTCTCTTTAGGATCACTGTCTGTGGTCTTTTTTCTCCCTTTCAATCCTTTTTGCTTAGGTTCTTTCAGGGACTTGTGAGCGATATACTAGTAAGAGAGAGGATACGGGTTGGGGCTTTTTTCTTTTTCTCCTCTTGTTGTTGCTAATTTTAATTTTTATTGACGTATTGGAGTGTGATTAATGTGTTTGATGGCTTCTGTATTCTATTTATGATGACCCATATGTGTATAGTTCTTGCTTCATTTTTTAATGGGATGTGGGTTTGGATCATATGTCTAATAAGGGGAGGGATGGATTATCTATTAATGTATCTTATCTGGGTTTGAGCTTCTCTTACATGTACTCGTGATTTATTGTAGTAATAAATCTTGTTCTTTTTAGTTAATCTTCTATTCCCTGTTCACAAATTTGTCCTCTTCATTACATGAATGAATGAATTCTAAAGGTTAAATCTATGTTGTTATTGTGGGGATGTAGTTAAACATCGTGAAGTAGAAAGTTCTAAAGGTGATGGTTGCTGGAAGGGCCTACCATGAGAAGAATTGATATGTAGTCTCATACACATGTCAGAAAAAAAGGTAGAATTGAAAACAGAAGATGCATTAGGATTTGAGTTAAATGGTGAATCTGTAGATAAATCCAGGAACGGGATTCGTATGCAGAGAAAGGGTCTGCAGAGTTGCAATTGGCATTAGCTTTTACTGATTCAAGTGCCAGAGTTTCAGGCAAATGGATGCCATAACCAAAGAGTATATCATTAGGATTTCGTTGCCTTTTCATCAGGGATGATGAATGTCTTGTTGCAATGATCTATTCATTGATTCTAAGGAACTAGTACCAGTACCAGTTGCAGTCACTATCTGAGATGCCCTACAATGAGACCTCCATCTCAATCCTGCTGACTCTTATTTACTTTCTCATTTTCTTGGAAGAAGAAGGGAAGCTGCCAGATTCTTAAGGAATATGACCATTTTGAACTTCAAAGATAAGACTGGTAGTGAATTTGGCATGATATTGACGGTTCTATGATTGACAGAATATCTCTGTTAAATCAACACGTGTATCTGTTCTCTTAATGGTTTCAAATCATGTGCTTGAGGGTATCATATCCACACTTGCCAGGAAAAAGAAACTATATTTCATTTTGCATTTCGCCTAACATTTTACTTCTACCAACAATTAACTAAGGAACAGGACAAGCTGATATGTTTGATTTTAGCTCTAAACCTCCTATTCATTCAAAAGGTTTACCCAACACCAAATGATGGAGAGGATGTTAGAAATCTTTGAGAATTAAGAGCAGGTGTGATGTGAACTTGTTAACAAGTGGCACTTGCTTAATGGGGCCAAGAATGTGATGCTCATCCTTTTAAAAGCAGTTCCTTAAATACTGAGCTTTCTAAACCTCACTAATTGTACTGAGCACTGAATTTGGCACTAACTCATTGATTAATGTGGCAATGAATGATTCTTTAAACAAAGAACATCCATAATGTTTTTGACACGTAGAATCAACCAGAAAGCTTTAGAACATAATAATTTGGTTTGGACAACATCGTATGCGTTGCAGATTGGAATCTTTCAAAGGTATTATTATAAGTGGTTTGGTCGTGGCCTAAAGCTTTGTATATACGCTAACACCTGGAAAAGGCAAAATAGCGGCAAGAGCAGCACAGGACTTTCTTTTTCACTTTGTTCCCTGAGGTGATATATGGTGGGGTTAGTGAATCAGTGGTGACCGCCAAGTCGTCTTCTTGTGCAGTGTGTGGCTTTAGGCAATCTGGTCATTGATGGTGTCTGGTTGCAATACTCCATTATGTTTTGGAATACTCACCGAATATCACGTGAAGTCACTGTATACCTCTTGTAATTGAATGACCTAGGTTCTGGCAACTGGCAAGTCGCTGCTCTCTCTTCAATTTCAAGAACTAAAGTTTCTATGTTTCCTTAAGCGTTCCACATTTGTGTCTATGCTGTGCCTTGTTGAGCCAGATGCTTTCTCGAGAAAACTTTACACTATGAAAAGTCAGTTTCTATAAAGAAAACAAAATTCATGTTTGGAGCATTTTACTGAAAATAATGTCTACTGTAACATTGTCGGATATGGCGGCTCAAATATTCAAGACAAAGTGGACCACCAGAAGTGCAGAGAATTCCTGACAAGTATCAGCTCATGCTTGACACTGCAAAGTTATGTGTAATACCCAAAAATCAAACAGAGGTGTTCAGGACGAGACTGATTTCATACTAATTGATACTCATGTACAAGATAGTAACGCAAAAACAATGTAACCAAATAGAAATCCATTGAGCGCATACAT
Source organism: Erythroxylum echinodendron (assembly GCA_027575705.1). Taxonomy (NCBI): domain Eukaryota; kingdom Viridiplantae; phylum Streptophyta; class Magnoliopsida; order Malpighiales; family Erythroxylaceae; genus Erythroxylum; species Erythroxylum echinodendron. The sequence goes on from JANZXR010000003.1 coordinate 174,936, forward strand.
ACATTCCCTTGCAAACAACAGCATTACAGGGAAAAAGGTCCTGAGATAGTCCATTTAAAAGACTAGTATACAGTAATAAGATGAGAAAAAGACTACAAAACTGAAATGCTACGAAAACTGGTGGTTAATCTACCAGGGTTCATGTTGTCTCACCTGAATATAATCTACACCTCATGCCTCTCTACATCAATCTATAGGCTGTCCTATTCATTTACATATTCGCATCTGCTGTGGTCATAACTGTATCAGTTAGATCAGACTGTTTCTTCGGGCATTGTCTCAGTTTTTTCCTGCAGTTTCTGAAGGAATCGTAGATAATCTGCGAGCTAGAATAATCTACATAAATTGGAACTTATGCTTTATGGTACACTAATAAATGAAGCAGACTTGACTGGGCAGTTAATGCGGTTCCTCTGATAATTGTCTACCCTTGGATGGAAAAAGAACAAGCCATTCACTGCTGTCTTACACCTTTGACTTGTCAGGATGAGAAGATAGTTGTTTATCAGCAAAATGAAGCAGCCTTCTGAGTCTCAAAACCATATCACAGTGAAAAGGCAAAGCAGTTCGTCGCTCCATATATGCTGGGCTCACAGTCATCCACGACAACGCATGAAGCTCTGCTGCAACAGACTCGAGAATCAAGTGTGTCTCAATCTCAAAATCTTTAGCATCTGAACTTAAAGATCGTCCTTGCTTCATAGTCCCCCTAAAAGATCTTTCCTGAGCAATGTTGTTACCTCCATAATAATCAACGAGACTAACTGAAAGAACTGAAGGCCACTCTTCTCCCAAATTGTTCCTACAGTCTTTTCTCATGGATGGTACAGCTTTGGAAACTACAAAACCAGTTGAAAGGGGAAGTGCCGCGCCCTTACTGTGAAGGAGATGTGCAAGTGGTGGGGACTCTGCAGTGAGGCATGTTGGTAACTGGAGAGGCGTCGGAGGTAGAAAGCGCATGCTGGGTGATGGAATTAAAACATAAGATGCAGAAGTTGATCCAAGAGATTTTACAGGGGTGAAGCCTTCCAGATACCCTGATGCACTGATGCCATTGCCACTTTGGGTTCCTACTGCACGGCATTCATAATTCATTAGTTGTGTAGCTACAATTTCTAGGTCCAATACAAGTAAATGGAGGCAACAATCTTTCAAAAAATATTGTAGTACACCTACAAACTAGAATAATCATCTTAGATGCCTGTGACCAACAACTCTATGAAACAACATCGCAAATATTTAATGCATACAACCAACTAAAAGAACCTTGTTTACCACCATGACTTCGCAAGTACTTGGTAGAAAACCTAGTCCAATAGTTCTAGCACAATAATGACCCAGTAGAAGAACACCTAAGACTAGCTATTCCACTTCAAATTCTATAGCAAGATCTTTCCTAGTCACATAATGATAGATAAATCATGATGCCAATGGCAACAAGGACAATTAGTTCATAAGTCAATCCAAACTATATGACATCCAATTCAGGTCAAACAATGCCAAAATCAAAAGGGAAACTGAATAAGAACAACTTAAATGAGGATTAACAGGAAAATGATAGTTTACCAGGCGATGGTGAATCTGCTTGAAACACAAGATGCAAAGAATGGTCAATTGAAATCGAAACAAAACTTATGCTTTGCACCCACTGAAGCATTCCCCTAGAATTGTCAACCGCTGTATGACCACCCATCAGCTGCTTCCTTCCAGAAGGTTGTCCCAACCCACCCTTCATAAAGCTAGAAGATTTTGAATGAGGACTGTAGAGTGGATTTGGTGAAGAGGGTAAAGCTCTCTCTGGAATTAAACTCATTTCCTGCTGCTGCAAGGTAGCCCCATTACCAGTTGCAGGCATCCCTTCAGGCATAGATCTTCGAAGTTGTAAAGGCCATTTTTTCACCTCAGATCCCCCAACCGAGTAAATGGCTTTCTGCCATTCTGTTAACCAAATAGCCAGGGATAAGCATAAATAAATTTAATTTTTAACTTGATCAGAAGCTGGGAAGTTTGCAATGCTTTCGGTTTAAAAGAAGTTGCCAACTGTACTACAAAAGTTGAAAGCTAACTTTCTATTAAGTTATTGAAATCAAATAAACAAAGATTAAAACAAAGGTAGTCAACGCACCTAGGTACTCGAGCTCAAAGAAACTTCCAATGCGTGTAATTACAAAATCTCTAGGCTTCACCCCACCACCATCAGGTGATGAGGATGCCTGAAGTATTTGACAGCCTTGCTGCAGAACTTGTACAAGAAGACATTGCAAACCCTTTGTGTCCTGCCGACTGCTAATTCCACCAAAAGGGAATATATGGCTGTCAAGCAATTCTCCCCTTGCATCTGTCCATATGCATACTAACCAACGCCAATCCTCAGTCCATCCATAGCAACAGTGCAGGCTAGGAAGAGACTTTAGGTAGCTAGATCCATATCCATCTGAGTCAGCTCCATCAAGCTGAGAGCCTGATCCAGTATCTGCACTCCCTGCTGAGCTTGCACTTTGCAAATATCCTCCACTACTTTCATCAGACATCTTCAAAGACTCCGATGCTAAATTACCAAAAGCAGTTGGTGAAACTGCATGTTCCAAGGAACCAGGTTCGGACAGAATAAAAAGTGGTTCAAACATGTAGCGAGTTTCTTCTTGAAGGAAAAAATCACCATTTCTGTTTGGATCACAGTTTAACCCTGCAGTCCTTGTTGTCTGCCAGGAATTATCCCAAGTACCAGGCCTCAAACTAGCATCAATTTCACCCTCCCTTGGAAGGGAGGGTCCTCCAATTCGTGGACCAACACAGTCCTTCCACATTGCTGGAATCGGGGCCATCTGTGCCAATGTTGACTGTGATCTAGAAGATATTAAAGATGAATTGGCATCATTTGAAGTTCTCTTTGACATACGCCGAGCCTTGTTGTAGACAGTGAAGGCAGTCTCTTTGAGAATGACGAGTTCATTAAGAGCTGGACTAGTAACTCTAAAAATGGCATCAACAGTCACAATTTGCAATACCACTTTTGGGACACTAAACCCTGAGAGTACCAGAACATTTGATGTTGATGCTTCATCCACTGCAGCTGAGCAGCTTAATGCCTTTCCAACCTGACTTTGGAACATAACTTTCCGTTCTTTGTCGGAGTGTGAAACAATTGATCCAATAGCAATAGAGCATCCAATGACAGTTTGCAGAACAGCAGTAGGTTCAGGGAATGGGCAAACAACATAGATAACCTAAATACAAAACACCAACAGCATAAACGAGTAGAAATTGGCTAGCAAAAAGAGCCCTTCTCAATTACCAAAAAGCACCATTTGATAAGAAAAAGCCATAATAACAAACATTGTTCTAATAAAAAAGCCACCAACACGTGCAATGCTAAATTATGTAAGGACAAGACATTTTCTTATTCTTGTAATTATTTTCTGATTTTTGCATAACTAAAAAAATCAGAATAACTAGGAAACATATCTTAACAAGTAGTAAGAATAAAAATACGAGGTCTCACATACCGTACAAGGACCTCCATTTCCTTCTTTTGGACCAGTTGATAGGCATGGTCCAAAATTTAAAGATTTGATAGCCTTCGAAAGAGACTTAAGATAGCTTGTCAGATCCCAGCCATTGGAGAGTGACAGAAAGTAGTCACTTATTGACCCCACAAGAGATGCATTACTGCTTTCTATCTTCATTGATTGAGGGCAATCAAGTAGCACAAAACCAGCAGATGGTGACTTTCCTGTGTCTATTTCCATTTGGTTTCCAGCATTTTGGGGTGAATGAGTTCCTAGTTTACATGTCTCGTAAACTGGATAAAAACCCACAATAAGATTCAGCTTCCTTGAAGCATAATGGATTTGGACAAGAAAGAGATATAAAAAGAGCAAAAATATTGTGTATCACATAATAAAAAAGCTTCTTCTGTCATAATTATCAGCTTAAACTTTAAATCTATGAGTGCACAGCACAATTATGTGAAGCACGGGTCAAAATGTCATCTTTTGTGCATAAAACTTCAGTTGATAGCATCCACACCCAAAAAGAATACACAAGTCAGATTACAAGATGATGTGCAGAAGGCCCAAATCCAGTTAGAACTAGAGCCTATTTCTCACAGACATAAATACAACTAAAGCGTACAAAAACACTCACCAGTTCCAAGTTGTTGGAAAAAATCACCAGCAGCTGAAGTAAGAGGATCAATGTCTGGACATATTACATAGTAACTGATCTGCAATTATCAACAACCAATAGATTTACAGCACTGTCAATGAGGGAACCGAACTCTAAAACTCATAAAGCAGTGGTAAATAAAGGATGAACCAGTTAGAATATCAACATTTATGAATGAGATTCATTCAAGAATCTTACAGGTTTTGGCAAAGCATATGGTTCAAAAGGAGCCTTCTCCCATAGTTGTAAAGAGCTTGCCGATGTCTTAAGCCAGTCATCCTGGTACCTATATTATATGCAATAAGTTGGAACAGGAGAATCCAATTACTAAAGTTAAATGCCAAAAGACTAACATTTACACCTGGGTTGGACTAAAATGACTTCAACTATCAATGAACAATAAAATGGATTGTACGTTGCAGCCAAAACAAGGATAGGAATTCTAGGCACTGAAGCTAACACGCCAGAGATTAAATTTGTCTATAGATGAATTGTTAGTAATCTAAGCAAACAAAGACGCATGACCAGAAAAATAAGAAATTGAAAAGCAGAATTTTAGGTTGTACTATAATATATGAACAAAAAGATTCCTTCCAACAAGGCATGATGTGAAAACTGCACTAGTTTAGACGCATACCCAACAAGTAGAGCAGGGGATGGAAGGACAAGAAGTGTTGGCCTCAAGTTGGAGGACAATAACTGCTCCAAGTCCATGTCTTGGTTTGATCTTTTCTGGCCTGTCTCATCTGTTTTGATTTCACCCGCGCAAAAGGACAGTTCAAAGGTCACAGAAAAAAACAGAGTTGAAACTTTCAAGAATCCAACATACATCAAGTAGACGTATTACCATACCTTTAAGGCAAGATGATCCGGTAACAGAAGATGGGGCTGGGCTCATTGGTTCAATCACAGAAAATGTTCCAGTGCTTGACAAATCTTTGCATTCACTTAGAGTGGACTCAGAAAAAGAACCATCACATATGCTTGCTCCATCACCTGACTGACTCCGACCTCGGCACCAATCAATTACAGTTAATGGACCATCCAAGTTCGCAAAAGCAGATTTCAAAGCTGTTTTGATCTCAGATTGCAGCAAACTAAGCACAGAGGAAGCGAGAATCTGTGAAGCAGAACAACATGGACTATGGTCATTACAATATGAGATGCAAAACATCATCAACTATTTGGAAATCATTAAGGATCAACGCAAAAGAAAGTGTATCTTACTTCAGCAGAAAGTGGATCTGCTAATTCTGCCCCAGATATGTCCAGGCAATGACAAGATGCTAAAGTACCTCCACATCCCGCATGGACTGTGGATGGTCCACAACAGAACTCACGCCTCCAATGCTCTTGTAATGCTAGCCAACCATAAGGACCATCACACCGCTCTGCATCCAGAGCTACGTCAACAAATGAAGTAGCTTGCTGGACAAGAAATGGTAAGGCATCAAGTAGCTCCTGCAGTGGCCGTCTTTGCCCATACGAAAGGATTCCTTCATCATTGAATGAATGATAAGGCAGGGATGTGCTAACATCAATACTTGGTGTAGCAGGCTTTGTAACTTTCGGAGTTGCAACAGAGCGCCAAACACCTGCAGGAGCATTCAGGTGGCCGTCTAGTAATGCCCCATCAATATCGCCAGCTATTCTGACTGGAATTGTCTCTTTCTTCTTCACCTCATACCTGTTAGATAAATTGTCTGTCATAGTCCTTGCATCACTTGGCAGCTGATTCAAAACAGTGTTTCCAGCTAGCCTACTCAAACTCATGGGAGCAGTTTTGTTGGATGACAATAGTACATGCCGTGCCTTGCACATAGTAGCTTGGAACATAATGCATTCAACCTCGGTAGAAAGTGAAGTTCTCATAGGGCGTAGGATGTTTTCTACCCCTTGTATGCCTTCATTTATTTTCTTCTCAACAGTTTTAACAGCGTATGAAGAGTTTAAAGTAGGGAATGCAGATAGCAGTGTACCTTCACTCTTAACATGGTACTCATTATGTGCTGACAACTTCCTATCATGTTGTTCCCTACCACATTCCACATGAGTATAATATTTCTTTTTATCATGCCTTCCAGAACCTGTTTTTGGATTTAGCAGCATGCTAGTCTTTTCGTCAGATGTATCAAAGCAAGGGGAAGACGGCAGTGTTGCACCATAAGTATAACTGTTTTGGCTTGAATTTGAGCTCTCCACTTTGCGAGACTTTGGGCAATATGGGCTTCTGAAAATCGATGATGAGAATTCAGTTGGAGAAGTTTCAACTGCTCCATATTCTGGAGCAAATGTCATCAGAGCTTCAGCTTTGATTAAATGATCAAACTCGCCATTATACAGTGGTGGAGCATAACTTAATGGAGCTGATGTCAGACTACCATGTACAGTTTCTTGATTTTTGCTGACACACTCATCCATGGATGCAGTGGGAGGTGGGTTAAAGCTCTCAAAAGATGGGAAATCCATAGGCAAAAGCATCTGATCTGCAACATCCATCACCCCTACTGGACTGCTTGCAACTTCTCCACAATCAGCAGTAGAAAACATAAGAGCCTGTGACTCTGCTGTTCCTGGGGGCTTCAAAAAGACAAAAATCCATTTTAAAATGCAGACAAGCTTCATAATGCCTACCATTTTCTACGTTGATCAGAAAATCTCCTTCTCGTATTTATACATTTCTGTATCTATCTTTCTTAATTCTTATCTTTCTCCCCAAAAGAGCAGAAGAAAAAAAAACTCTCATGTTCACAGACCAAAAGACCCCATAACTTGATTTTAAGACCATTCTTTAGTTTCTATCAGTTACACCATAACTACTTCTGAAGTTCTTCAGTTTACTTCTCCGAAGTTAATATGAAGAAATTACCTCTCCAAAGGGCAACACATCATTCTCAAAAAAATCGCCGAAGTCTCCAAATTCAGATAGAAGAGCTTGGATATCCATGCCCATGCCTCTGTCATCATCATCCCAGTCCCAATGAGATCCAATCTGGTCATTTCCAACTCCTGTAATGGCTGAATTATTAACTTCCATAGAACCAAAATCGCTTTTGAAAGCATCGTGTGTAGCATTTTTCGTTGTACCCACTTGACCAAATGATTCTGCCATATCTGTTCGAGAACGTTTAGAACCCTGCATAAGAGTGAAAGTTTGAGTTATTTTTCTGTATCCTGTGAATTCTCATATAAAAGCATTGGATCAGATCCAACTATATATTCAGAGAGAGAACATTCAAGAAACGATTTGTGCTACCATATTAATAAAATTGACATAAATCTTTACAACATGCATCACTAATATTTGTACAGAAGTAGCTGCTTTATCCTAATATGTTCTTATACTCTACAAATGAATCCTAACCAAGATTTGAATGCCTCTTAACAACATACCCCAATAAAATACAAATATAGTTCAAACCACGTAGGTAAGGCAATATAGAAAATATTTACATTTGAATGCCTCTTAACAAAGGATTTTTTTTTCCATATAGCAGTGGCAGGTGCAATGCCAAAATTCTAGATTCCAGTTTTCAACATTCTCTATTCTGTTTAGATATATAAATGCAGGTATCAAAACAAATAAAAGTCCCAAAAATATGACTTCAAATACAGGCAAATACAATTCGCAAGTACTCATACTTAGAGAATCTTTTATCCAACCCAGAATCTTCATGTGGGTCTATAGATCATGCACAAATTCAAAGTTGATTGGAAGCAATAGTACTGATAATGGCAAACCCTAAAGGATCCCCCAATGTTTTGAACCCAGGAAACAATTATCCACATCATAATTCCTATTAGTCATAAAGGTTACTTCCATGACTTGAACCTATGAGCCCAAAGTCATGAAAACATAACATTTCACCATAAATCATTATAAACATAAAGAATAACTACACAACCCATGTAGAATGCAATACCAGCTTGTTGCTTTCTTTTTCCATCTGATCACTAGTCGATAAGCCAGACTGTCTACATAACAATGAATCAGCATCTGCATCAAGGTCACCTGCTTCAGCGGTCATTCTATCACTAGAGCTGCTACTTATGGAGCTGATACTGCTAGTATTGCTGTTGCCACTACTGTTATAGTCATGTTGGGTTCGCATTCCATTAGAATCAATCCAAGATCCTTCAATATTATCTGCGTCACCACCACTAAAGAAAGAAAAACAAGATTAGAGACTAAGATGACTCAAGGCCAAGAAAACAGGAAAGATTTGGTGCAACATTCTTCAACATCTTGAATTTATCATTAGGTCCTAGAAAGACCCAACTTCTTCAATATAGAATAAAACAGTACCTCACCACCAAGATAGCGCCTGAAATCAAGTCAACAAAGCACTGAATTGCCAATTTAACTTCTAGAATTGATGGAGTCTAACTGTTGACTTCTACTGGATTCGTTACATTTAAGGATTCCAGAAACAATTCTCAATGAGCATATAAGCTTAAACATGTTGCTTTATCTTTCCAAGGAAAGACAAAGCAACTTGCAGTTTGTTTAGACAGGATAATTAAGTTTAAAGCTTCCATAACCACAACATATGTTTCCATAAGTAGACCAAAAAAGACCAATTCCACTCAGTTATCCATATAAAATATCAGATGTACCGATTACCTTCATAAAACAAAACATTGGAAATAGTGAAATCTATTCAAGTCAATCAGACAACTATTAATTTCAACTATTTTCTTTCCCCAAAAGTATGTATGCAGAAGACTAAAAAAGGAAGATTCACCAACCACTGCATATAAAAAGATGATCCGTGTAATGATGGTCCAATCCAATTCTGCAACCAAAATCTGCAAGTGAACAACTAGTCAGTTCATGATTCAAAGCCATATATAATGGAAAACCAAAAAGGAACGTAAGTAATGCACAAAAATCTAGAACCTTAAAGAGAAACAGCAACAATAATGGAATTATTGTGTTAAGGTTGCTACATGCAATGCATGTACTTGCAACAAGTAAAAGAGGGAACTCGAGGTGTTATGCCAGTAAGGAAAGATGTTTGAAATAATCACCACCTCCTTCAAAGTTCCTAACCACACTTCAAACTCATACAACGCATAAAACAAGCTTTCAACTATGAATTAGTTCCACAAACATCTGTGCCAAACTGAAGCACAATCATAATAATTAGAATTCAAATATACCTTTTCAGAGAAGATCTAGCACGTGAAGTTTGCAGGACTGGAACAACGACTGCCTCAACTGGATAAATAAATATTTTCTCATGTGATGGCAAGTGATCTGATGATACTTTGAGATCACCTCTCCCAATTGCAGAAGATTCCACAACATGATTCTTGGGTAAATTTACAGTGGAATTTGAGTTTGATTGCAATGCCTTGTCACTATCAGATTGTGGGCAACCAAGAGTGATTTCAACATAGCAGCTTTGACCACGAAGTTGGCAGCCCAATCCTTGGGAAACATTATTTGATAGACCAATAAATCCATTTGAGGTCCTAAACTTGCCAGAACTGTTAAAAAAGATTGCAATGGTAGAAGAATCTATTAGGCCAGACACTCCTTTATTATCATATGTACACATCCGGAAAAGGCAAATGTCAACAAACATGCAAAATTAGTTACCCAAAATAAACTTGCTCAACAAGATCATTTGGACAATATCCGGTGAGCCAACCACGCATTCCATGAGGGGATACAATAACTGCAAGACATGGCAGAAAAAGACGTATAATTGGCAATAAGGCACCAAAGGTTCCATAATCCAACTTATTTCTCATGTTCAAAAGTACAACATTGCATAAGTCTTTGTTAAGTCAATCAAAATTTCAGCCCACCTACTAATAATGTTTTCCTAATACAGTCCTCCTTAACTTTTTTCAATTTATTCCTAGTACTATTTCAAAGAAATTAATCAAGTCCTTCCCACTAACCCATTTAGAAGTTTGAAGTGAATATTGATTTCTTCACTCCTACTACTTGCCATTATTTTATTATTCTTATCTTGCCTTGATTTCCTTTTTGTTGAAGTTCTCTACCAGTAAATAATATACAAGTCACTGTTTTTTGAGGGTCAAAATGAAAAAAGTTACCAAAGGACTAAAATAGGAGAACATGACTAGTAAACTAATCAAAAGTTTGGCTCTCCCCTTTGAACCTTTTGATGTAATCCTCTTTTTTTTTGGAAATTATATTTTTCCCACTACCCATCAATCTAATACTTGTGCATGTATGCCTGGTAGGTTGGTTTGATTGTCCAATATATGAATGGACATATGCACGAAACACTAGTCCAGAAGCCTCACTACCTCTACTAGTTGATTTGATCATCACTAGAACCTCTAATGAATACTAGCACCATCAGGAAGGTCGAGTATGTAAGGGATAACAACTGTCTTGCAGGAAAAGAAAGCACAAACACTATGTATAAAGCAACTCTCAACTCATTCAGAATGCAAGCTAAGTTGGGTATCCATAAACAAGCTCATATTCCTCCTCATAAGTATCTCGCAGAAGTTTGTAAACCATCCAATCAACAGGTGTTCACCACAGAGATTCTGACTTGGAGACAATTTTAACCTTCGCATCTTTGTATGAAATGGTTGTTATCAGGACTGAAACAAGACCGAAGGAGAACTACCCCCAATTCAGAAATTTTACCATTCTAAAGTTCCACTCTAACATTATCATTTACCCTTTTCCCATGCTTATATCACAGAAAATTAAAAAAAAAAAAAAAGAACCCTCTTGTCCAAACACAGTGTTACATGATCTTTTAAACAATCAATGAGAAAGCAACTAGCATGAACAAAAAGGTAATTATGGATCCTCAATTTTTCTGAATCATTTTCATTGAAACTAAAGAATCTTGAATGATATACAGTTTCAACGAAAAAGAAATGAAGTACAGAAGTAGTCAAACAGTCACGTTAAGGTAACTCCAGTATGAAACAGCCACTAACCCGGAAGTCTGTAAGAGGAATTTTTGGAAGAACAGTTCAACACTCTGTCTATGTCACCACTTGAAAGAGTTCGAATGTGTCTGGAAAAGAATAAGGTGTATATCCTTTATCATCATGAGTATTGGTCGGGGAATCAGATTAAAAAATACTAAAAAAATCTAAGAATGACTGCAAGGAAAAACTCAACCATTACTCCAAAATTATTGTAACATCATGAAACAAAAGCAAACTAAGATCTGAAAATTTCACCAACTTTGCAGAAATTATAGCATGCACAAGGATTGCCTCCTCGGTGGCAGCAAAGATGAACTCAACTGTAGGCAACCCTCTCCTGGAAAGAATATATAAACAAACAGACAAAAACCCATAAGCAGACTAAAATATCAGATTATGAGCAAAGTTTACTTGAGTGATATATTATTAAAATGAAAAAAAAGGATACTACCAAAAACTCCTAAGAAATAGGAAACAGAAATTCAACAGCGCAAAGGTTATTTCTTTATAGAGTCAAATGAGAACTAAGAAACAGCTATCAGACCTGAAAAGTCCTTCGCCTTGAGATGGACGACACTTTGCAAATACATCTCCATATCTCATGTAGGAAAGTTTAAAGAGTGCTCTGTTCAACATGAATTTTCACTCAGAAAAGCACAATAATGCTTAGACTCCAGAACTTGCAAAAAGAATACCTTTCTATGCGGTTCCTTAAAGATTGGGAAAGGGCTGTTGCAACCTCTTCAGAGTCCCCAGGGGCTATCCAAACTCCAGATGCAACAACTTGAGAGAAAATGGCAAATAAATCCAAAATATTTAGCAGAATAATAGTTAAGCATTTTCCAAAAGTCTGCAATAAAAAAAGGGAATTTTGAAACAAAGAGAAAAGAAAATTGAGCAGTATCTACCTCTTAATCTAGAAATTGCAGCTTGAGCACTTTCAACAACAGAAGAATGACGGCCAGGAAGAAAAAGCCAGAGCTTGATCTTTTCATCTGTGAGAAAGTTTTTAAACCAGACAAGGTCAACACGTAGTTAAAGTCACTGATTTTTATTTTCCTAATATTCTGAACATCGTAAAAATTACTAACAAAGATAGTAATTCTTGTTCATACCAGGATTATGCAAGCCTTGGGATGGATCCCAAGGTCCAACAAAGGAATTGGTCCATGTGCTGAGAAAACCCCCCTCCTGTAACTGCAAATGAGATGAAAGCACCAAATATGTAGCAGCGTCTTTCTGGTCTATCTTTACACTGTCACAATATCAAAATATACCTACTTCATTAGTGGTTTCAAGCATGGTACAACAAGTTCCTTTCTCAGTTAGCTATTATCAAAAAGAAAATATGCAGAAACAACAGTTCTAACCTTTTGTCAACAAGAGAGTTTAAATCAGATTCATTAGGAAGAAGCTGGAACCATGATATATGATGAAGACCTCCCTGTGACGATGGTTAATTACGTAAGGTTTGTTAAAAATGGATTACATATGACATGGATAAGTAACAGATCATGTCCCACGGACAAAAATATAATCATGTAAAGGTTACAACATCTTTAGGCACGTCAAACTATGCAACATACAAGATTTCCAGCTAACTAGAACAGAACTCATGCAGGACTAATGTCAAAAACTCTGTCTATGGAAATCTACTTTGGCAAAAGGGTTTCGTTTTGGAATATGCAATTAAGACTCTAGATAATCCCCAGTGAACCAATACATGCAGTACTTAGGGTTTTAAATTAGGTCCCTTTAGTCAGAAGTTTTAAAACTCATACCGATTATAGGAAGAAAAAAAAAAGTCACTTCGCAAAGTCCATAACTTGAACAAAGTCACAGTACGCAATCACAATGAACAAACAACATTCAAGAACAAATCCGATCAACTTCCACAATTTTCCACCTGGAAGGGCCACCGTTGTCCATCCATAATCATTTACGGAAGCAGATATAAAGTCGAAAAACTGAAACGAATCAGCAAAACCAACCAGAGAAGGAGCAACCGAGTAGAGAGCAAGCAAAAACAACTAGATATTCAGAAAGTAAAAACGAATAAGGAAAGGCATACAATTTTAAAGACATTAGTCCACATCACTAAGGATCAGCTAGCGCTCTGCAGGAGAAAGCTCTTTATTATCTTTCAAACCCCTTTGGACAACTGCTACTGCTACTGCTACTAAGCAAAGCCCCCAAGAAAATATTCTGAGAGCATATCTCCACCTGCACATGAAAACAATTCACATGATAAAGTCAACAACTTTCAAACAGAAAGCTCCGTCATATACAAATTCAAAAGAAAACCCACGTCAAGTGGAGATTCAACTTCATACTGAATATCGAAAACTTGGGATTTGCAACACAAAACCACATACAAAGATCGGGAAATTGGGCAGGAATTGTCTATGAGAATTGAAAAGAGCAACAGAGACACCCCAAGATGGAATCTTTTTGGGGAGTGTGAATCAAGTATTTGAAGAGAAAGCCCAATTCTTTTTCTTCTTCGCACTCTCAATTGATTTCGTGATTACTACACAAATTGATTGGGCACTGTTAATGGGCCGGTTACTCAACCGGATAATGACCCACCCATTTTTATACTATTTATTTTATTTTCTTGTGATTAATGAGTTGGAGGATAAGTTAGTTAATGCAAGTTTCCTAATTAATGTAAATTTCTTATTTTGATTAGTTATTCAAGTTTATTAATTATTTTACATAAAATTATTAAAATGCAATTATTTTTTATAGTTCAAGTCTAATAATTCCTTGTTTCAAGAATTTTTGTACTTTATCTTCTCTTAATTTTTACCTAGTTTTGTATTAAAAGAATTTCATATAATTGCATTAATAATTTTGATTTAAATAATTCAACCAAAAATTATAAATTATTTGGTTTATAGAATATATTCTTGAGTAAAGATGAAAACTTTTTTATTTGTATACTAAAAAAGTAATGAAAGATTAAATTTTTTTATTTATACACGCAAAAAATATCAAATTTATTCATTAACACGCCAAAAAATGTTAAGAAATGGCATAAAATATATCTAACTTTTAAGGTCTATCACTCTTCAAATTTTTCCAGTATTGTCGAGATGGATTCAGTAGCTAAATGAGAACATACGAAGTTTTCTTAAGCGCTTGTTAGACAGAAAAAGACATAAGATGGCTCGAAGCTTCAAAGAAAATGACAATCTCCGTATCTTAACGTTAGAAAGAACCAAAAAAACAGCGGGCAAAAGATTCATGACAACCCTGTTTGGTCTATCAAGTACAAAACTTTTTATTTCCCCTCCTCAACAATCTCTTTCTCGAAAATTTTTTTAACAGTTCTTGTCAATGGGATGCTTTATAAGTCCAAATTCTAGTCACCCCTAAAAATGTTCATATACCTACTTCAATCGAATTCTTAAAAGCTCAAACTAATCAGTTTCACTTCAAAAGTGTGCCTAATATAAAGTTTATAACAATGCAGCCAAAGTATTGTTATTATTCATATCCAAGTGAAAGGTATTTCTGATTGCTGGGTTGAACTACAATCCCGCAGATTTCTCCAACTTCTGGATCTGGTTCAGGAAAATCCAGGTCAACTGCACAAGCAAAAATATTTACAAGTCAGATCTTTCCTAGGAACTTAATCAGGTGATTGGTGCAAACAACAGCAGACGTGAGCATAAGCGGATACCATGACATGAGGAGCAATTCTAACACAATACACAGGGAATCCGGTGTAGAATTTAAATGGTCCTCCTGACTTGAGAGTCTTCATGGCACAGTCCAAGGAACCAGAATAAGGATACTTTCCCTGAGCATCAGGTTGCATTTTCTGAATCTGAGTCTTGACATAATCGAAAGGAAGACTGCAAGCTGAGGCAAAAAAGCCTGAAACAGCACTTGCCCCTAAAGATAAGGAGAAAAAGCTGTAAGTCACGCTCTATTGACAGAAAGGAAGACAAACGGCATGGAAATGAGCTCATAAATAAAAGCAGAAAAGTATACCAAAAAGCAAAGTAAGCATAAGAAAAAGATTCACATAACAATCAACCGAGCATAATGCAACCGACCTTCATAGTTTGGCCATACATTCACAGTCAACATAGTCCATTTAACAATTTAGTTTCTACATGTACACTGTCTAGAGATTATTTCATATATCCAAGCTTGTACAGCAAGATACCCTTTGTTCTAAAAAAAAAAGGGTCTCAACACACTTCAAAATCAGAAGTATTCACTAAAAATATCAGAAATAAATTTTGCAATTGTTGGAGTGAGTTGCAATCAGTAATCATACAGGAAGCCAACCTTTGACAACTTGGACAAATCTTTACCAATCTATTAGATATTCACATCCGACTGTTGTTAAAGCAACATAATCCAAGTGTTACAAAAAATATGGAATTTGCATACTTCTACCAAATAGAAAGAGGATGACTTTAAGATACAAAGAAAAGCTGAGAATAACAGTTAGAAGACAACAATAAGGATAAAAATAATCCTTAGATAGACAAATGTCAAAATTATTTAGGTCTATATTTTGAATCTCAAAATGCACTCTTACCTAAAACTGTGGCGCCTTCACCAAAACCAAGAGAATCCCTGAAGAACTCAACTGTTTGATCATAAGAAGCAAGCATGCCCATGTTCAATGCCATTGCTCTGACAACAGTTGGCCCAGCACCTTTCCAAAGAGCAAAAACCCCTTCATCTGCAACAATTCGATAGAGTGCATGGAAGGCATTTGTGTAGTTTCGCCGCTGAGCAGCAGGCAAAGTGGCATCAGCCTGCATACGAATAAGTGCTAAATCAGCTGGACTGCCAACACTAGCTCCAATAGCTCCAGCAGTTAGCCCACATAAAGCCTTTTGATATAGAGGTAAAGGTTTCCCGTCATTGGCTTCAATCGCTTTAGCAGTCAAAATCCTAGAAAGAAACACAACATGTTATTTAGGATAGTAACATAAACTTCGAAAGTAGTGAATGAGAAAACATTGCCACAGTTAGAAAGAATCGCAGCAATCACTACATATACAGTTATAGAAGGACATGAAGTATGGACAGCAATGCTCTAACTTGACAACAATATGTCAGGTACTCACTTGAATGATCCAAGTCGAGCAGTGGTATAGGTAGCTTGCCTCAGCAGTCCAGCTGAAAGCCCCTGCTCAAATTAATGCAATTTAGATGGGATATAGCACAGCTGAAATCTCCATTACAAGCTCCGAGGTTAACATAAAAACAGAATTTTAAAATTTATAAATAAAACAGAATCTCTTGGCCTCGGTCGAATCATTTTCTCCTGATGGATAACATAACCAGCAGTTTTTAGTTTTTAGCTTTGATGGTAACCTTCAAACATATAATGGTGAAAAGGGATCCAGCTGATCAAACATTTCAATAGCGAACTTAAACCTTACCCTTTGAACTCGCATACCAAACGACGATCATAAAGACAGATCCTTTAACACAAATCTGAGACTATATGATCTAACTCAATGCTTAAAGCAGACCAGAAGCGGATAGAATAGAATAATGGAAAGTTAAATCAGATAAGTGAAGCAAACCTTGTAAAAGGCCCCAAGTCCCTCGTCCTTCAGCATGGTCTTGGTGACATAAGCAGCTGATCCCTGACCCAACTGAATCCTCACCTACACCAGTTCAAAACAACAAAAACCCTTTTCATCCATTGCATAACCCATCAAACCCCGGATCTAAACCCAAAAACCACACTGTATCAGTCCCAAAGACACAAACTTTAAGATATCACAACAAAGACACCATCTATCACAAGCTTACATAACATTCATTTGTAGCACAGGAACACATAAAAGGGCATACCTTGACCATATCAATGGGCTGGATGACACATGTGGCAAGCATGCCAGAGGCACCACCATTAACAAAAGGCTTAACAGTAGGCCACACACCTGCAGACTGAGACTTCTTCTCCTCTCCCATTTTCTTGGTTGCCCTTTTCTTTACTTAGACACAGAGAAAAGGAGTGGCAGAGAAGGGGGAAACAAAGGAGTTAGGTGTGCAATGGAAGGAGGAGAAACAAAAGAGAAGGCAATTTAAAGCACATACAATTACAAATTACACTCTTTTAAGATATGAATCAGAAAACCTAATTTTTCAAATATTATTATTACAACTAATTATATTTTTGTGTATGACATAAGATTTGTTGTGTATGAGTCAGATCCTGTGGTTTCTAAGGAGTGAATGCCCCATGTTACCCTCCTCATAGTTCTCTTTTTACATCACATGTAATTTTTTTTATCAATTAAACCTATATATTATTTAAATTGTTAAACATATAAATTAAGTATTTGAAATAAAAATTTTAATAAATTAGTAGTTTAAAAGGAAATATTTTCCTTAAATCTTCTTTTTTCCTGTATTTTTCACATTTTCTTCCAATTAATGAGGCTTCCTAATTAATAGTTCAATATTTCAAGAGATTAGCAAATAGGGGTATTTAGGGAACATTATTGTTGCTCGACTCCGGAGGGCCCAACCATTCAATGTCATAGATTCTAAGGAAGTAGGCCCATTGACGATTTTGTCCTTTAACCCATTATGAATTTGCAAAACATGGCATCATGTCCCTCTTGAGATTGTCACAACTTTCTACTTGACATTGTGATTGTGGGAAAACAAATTGGATTTTATGTAATAAAAACATATTATAAACATCAATATTTTTTGTCTTAACAACACTAAACCAACTCAACTAGAGATGGAGATACATACTGTCTAAGATCAGACATGAATTTACCTATTTATGAGTCTGAGTGAGTGAATTATAGGTCTCAGGATTAGTTGGGCCAAGTTCAAAAACTGAGTTAGTAAAAAAAAAAAAAGATGTTGATACATATGAAGTTGAATGGGAGGGATACATTCAATACTATTAACAATCTAACATGTCAAGACTTTGTAATAATAAGTTTGCAATTTGCATTGTTTGGTGTCATATATAGCCTTCTAAAATAAATGGAATTAAGAAAAAAATCATTACTCATTAGAGGGTTAAAATAAGATAAATGATAATTTTTCGAGTAGAAAATTTTAATTTCTCGATAAAATGATTGAAACTCTTAATACTGTACGTACTTAATTTTTGAATATTAGTTTTTAAAAGATAATAAGTCTTTCTTTTTTCATTATATTTTAATTTTAAAAAATTATGTGTTTATGAAATAAAAAAGCAAAGTTGGTGGATAGAAAGGAGGCCTAATGATGAGAATTTGGGCATAATTAAGCACAAGTTACTGAAAGGTTTATGTCCAAAAATTCGTTTTTTTTTTTATATTGAGTTCCTTTCAAAATTTGCTTGTTAATTATCATCCCTAACATATATAAATGTATAATTAATGAATTTGAGCTATATTTGTTAAGTGGGCTCTATCTCAAGGCCTTATCTATCTATTGGTTCACTCACACCACCCTTTATTGGTATCTTTGGTTTGGGTGTTGGATATAGAAAACCATACGATAAAGAAGGTGATAAGGACCCTTGTGATGAATATAAGGGAAGGAATGAATCCATCCATTTCATTTCAAGTGTCTAACATGAAAGAAAATGCACCAAGCAAGAATAGGCTTTTTATGCACAAAAGTTGAAAACAATGCCAAGTTGGTCTTTTTCATGGTATGCAATGTAGTGCATATGGTGTTTTTTTTTTTTTTTTTCATTCCCACTTGAGGTTTTTATAGTTAAGCAACTCTACTTATGTGTACTTGATAGAAGGAAAGGAATGGCCTTTACTAAGCTCTGTACTGTTCTGTTCTGTTCTCTGTTCTGTTCTGTTCCACAGAGGCATCTCATGTTCTGCTCTACTAATTGAAAATGAAATGAACTGCTAAGTTCTGATATACTTAATAAAAAGCAAGAAAGGGGATTTAAAATGAATGCCTCTTCTTCTTCTTCTTCTTCTTCTGCAGATATACGTGTATCTCTTGCCGCAGTAGGTGACTGAGTCTTATCCTCACTGGAGAAGAATATAGACATGTGAGACTAACTAACAATTATAGACATGTGAGACCAACTAACAAAGCTCACAAACAATCAACTTTTATTGGTCGAACGTGCAGTAGGTGTTGTTTGTTTACCACCTTCCCAATAATTCACAGAACGAAAGATAAAGCTAAATTTGGTTCTTACCTTTTTTGTGAATTTATGGAAGGTGGAGAAAATATTATTTATAACCAAAATCAGTTGATATACCTATCATATCCCTCCATTTCTTTAACTGTTATGAAGGGGGCAGGGTCACTATAGTCAATGGCAGAAAAGCAGTGGAGGACCCAAAAAAGGCTGGCACCAATTTTTATCGGATGATCCCATCGTCCCATCTCAATTTCATTCGGTTCCTGACCTAGTTATTCTTGGATCCTTCCTCTCCCATTGAGGCTAACAAAATCAGAAGAACAAAAAGAGAAAGTGAAAAAGATTGAAGCTTTAGGAAAGAAAGAGAGATGAGAGAAATAATAAGCATACATATAGGACAGGCAGGAATTCAAGTTGGGAACTCCTGCTGGGAGCTTTATTGCCTTGAACATGGCATCAATCCAGATGGGATGATGCCCAGGTAACTAATCTTTTTCTTCTTTGATCCAAAAGCTTTCTCCTTTTATCTCTTCGTATATGGATTATCAACTGCCTGTAACCCCTGTACTTGTACGTGAATTATTGGTTATCGCGCCTTTTCTTTTCTTCTTTATCAAAAGAGGCTTCAATTTTGGTTCTTTTAACGACAATGAGGCTCTGTTACTCCGTCTTCCTCATGCTGTTTGGTTGATCCGGGTGTGTTTTTTTGTTGCTCTGAGACTTGTCCCTTTACTGGTTTAGAAACGGTTAATCCAGTTCGGATTTGCGTTGCACATGCCTTCCTTTCGTTAATGGTGCTTCAGTTCTCGCATATCTATCTGTATGCAACTGGTGGCTCTTCCTTCTTGTCTTTTCCTTTTTCATGTGGAAATTGCATGGATGTTTGATCTGAATCAAATGTTTTGAGTGATCCATCTGTTTCTTTTTCTTTCTTCTATTTCTGGTTCGTGAGTTTGTGTAGGGGTTTGTTTTGGGCTTGTAGATCTCCTAAATTTGGTGCCTATAACTGTTAATCTGGTTTCCTTGCAGTGACACTTCAGTAGGTGTTGCACATGATGCTTTCAACACCTTCTTCAGTGAGACTGGTTCAGGCAAGCATGTCCCTAGAGCTGTTTTTGTTGACTTGGAACCAACTGTTATTGATGAGGTGAGGGCTGGATCTTACCGGCAACTTTTCCACCCTGAACAACTCATTTCCGGGAAGGAGGATGCTGCTAATAATTTCGCTAGGGGGCACTATACAAGTAAGAGAATTATTCGTTTCGTATCAAAATCTTTTTTTTCACATAACTTATAGTTGGGGATTAAGTTGATATAATCATGGCCTGTAGTTGGAAAGGAAATTGTGGACCTCTGCCTTGATCGAGTGAGAAAACTAGCCGATAATTGCACTGGCTTGCAAGGGTTTTTGGTTTTCAATGCCGTTGGTGGCGGAACTGGTTCCGGTCTTGGGTCGTTGCTGTTGGAACGCTTATCTGTAGAATACGGAAAAAAGTCTAAGCTTGGTTTTACCATATATCCTTCTCCTCAGGTACATAACATTTATCCTTTTTGGTTTCTAGCAAAATATAATTCTCTCTACATGCATAACGTTAACTTATTCACATTACCGACTATTGTACAACCATTTGACACTTGTTCAAACGAATTCAGGTGCTATTATTCTGTTTGAACAGTCTGTAAGTATTGTTTCTAGTGAAAGCTACTTTATGAGTTTAACTTAAATTAGTGATATAGACCTTTTGTTTCTGCTTTTCTTTCTCTTAGCAGTCTAGTAGACTGAAAATTTCAACGTGAAAGAAAATTTTGAACTCAATAATATTTTAATCTTGAATTACAGGTCTCGACAGCAGTAGTGGAGCCCTATAACAGTGTCCTTTCCACACATTCTCTTCTTGAGCACACGGATGTTGCAGTGCTCATAGACAATGAAGCTATATATGACATCTGCCGAAGATCTCTAGATATTGAGAGGCCAACTTACACCAACTTGAACCGATTGATATCACAAATCATATCATCATTGACAACTTCATTAAGGTTTGATGGAGCCATTAACGTGGACATCACGGAATTCCAGACCAACCTTGTACCATATCCCCGCATTCACTTTATGCTTTCTTCATATGCCCCTGTTATCTCAGCAGAAAAAGCATATCACGAGCAGTTGTCAGTTCCTGAGATTACAAATGCTGTTTTCGAGCCAGCAAGCATGATGGCCAAGTGTGATCCTCGTCATGGGAAGTACATGGCCTGCTGTTTGATGTACCGAGGAGATGTTGTTCCGAAGGATGTTAATGCTGCTGTTGCCACTATTAAAACCAAAAGGACTGTTCAATTTGTTGACTGGTAAGATACAAGTATCAATGTCTACATGACCATTGATGGATGAATAGTTCATTCATCTTACTTGAGGGAGTATTTCTTGTGTTTGCTAACTATGCTGCACATCCTTCAAGAAACAATTTTGTTCTGATCTGGGTTTAGTATGTAGACACCCCCTGAAATATCAACCCTTAACAGTTTTATGGTCTCATTTCTCTTATGTGATGTGTAATCTGCAATATGTCTAAAGTTTTCTTACTTGAATTGAATAGGTGTCCTACTGGCTTCAAATGTGGCATCAACTATCAGCCTCCAACAGTTGTTCCTGGTGGTGATCTTGCCAAGGTGCAACGTGCCGTCTGCATGATAAGCAACAACACTGCAGTGGCTGAGGTTTTCTCCCGCATTGACCACAAATTTGATCTCATGTATGCCAAGAGGGCATTTGTTCATTGGTATGTTGGTGAAGGCATGGAAGAAGGTGAATTTTCAGAAGCTCGTGAAGATCTGGCTGCCCTCGAAAAAGATTATGAAGAAGTTGGTGCTGAAGGTGTAGAAGATGAAGATGAAGGTGAAGATTATTGATAAGAAGTTCAAGACTTAATGCCTGGATATTGGTTGCTAAGGTTTGGGGATTGCCTTCCTCAATCATATCAACTTTCAATAGTTTTCAAGTTTATGATGTCTGGCACCATTGTGTTGCCACATGCTTGTTAAATTCTCAAATTTCCCTGTTTGCTACTGAATGTATTTTGTTGGTGTCCACCAAGATTATGTTTCAAATCTTTCTTTCCTTCAAAAATATTCTGGCTTCTTCCAACTCGTCGAGTTTTATTCTTTCCAGCCACTTTCCCGAGTCGCTACAAAATGAAATTTGCAATAGCTGTTCCTCCCAAATCATTTATGCCGCAGCAGCTTAAAAAATGCATCAAAGAGTTGGTTCAACATGACATTTTAGCTTTTTTCAGTATGTTTCTGTAGAAACACCAAAGAGTCACATTGCATGAGATTTTAGCTTCATCGCCTGTTACTCAAATTCACCTACCATTGTTCAAAACTTCATCTAAACCACCATAACATCGTATGCAGTAGGTTTTGTTACCGATAAGATCACAGTGAAACTTACTTGTTCTTGATACCTTAATTCCAAGGAGGTAGCAGGAATTCTTGTTTCAAAGGCTTAAAATGATAATATTATACAATTTTTTCATCAGCTCTTGATGTTTGGAATTTGTGTAAGAACATGAAACACGCTCTTGAACTAAAATAACCTATCAAATTTTCATTAATCATCTCGAAGGAACATGATAATTTTCCTAAGTATTGCATCCATCCAATACATGTAAGTATTGCATCCATCCAATACATCTGCATCTATCTATCTCTACCTTTCATATCGTCAACTTTAACAAATTCATTGTCATAGGCGTGCACACTTAACTACTACTGCAAAACATTTGGGCAATAGAAGGAAAATCCCAGAGAGCATCATTTGTCTCATAAGCATTCTCCAGGAATTCAGTCAATCCACACATTGCATACAATGATGCTGCTGATATCTGCCTTTCTACCTTCATGTGTTCATTTTCCACTAATGCAGATGTTTCAGACAACAAGCTCACATTTGTTGACAGGTCCATACCTTCCTGATTCAATGGAAGCTGATCAATCCCAGTCTGAAATGGCCATGAAGGATAAAACTGAGATATCCCCAGTTCAAGCCCCCCAATGCAGCCACTCAAGTCAGGTCGATATGGATCAAAAAGCATCTGGTTTTCTTTGCCCGAAGAATCTATCTTGGTAATACTGGATAGATCATTCCCACTATTGGAAAGAAAACTCAAACAGTTGTTGACTTCACTCTTATTTCCAACAACAGTAGTCGCTTTGACCTCAGATTTTGACGTAGCAATTGTGGAAGATCTATTCTTCAAACTCATTTTATGATTGAGGAGATTCCTGATCTTCACAGAGATATGAGAATTAGTAGAGACATGAGTGGTGAAGTTGGTTCTAGTATTGGAACCTCGAAGAAGGCAAGCAGCTTCATCGTACGCATGAGCAGCTTCCTCAGCAGTGTCGAAAGTGCCAAGCCACATTCTTATCTTCTGTGTGGTGTCTTTGATCTCTGCCACCCATTTCCCTGAAGGCCTTTGTCTCACCCCAACAAACTTGGTCTTGCTGCTGTTTCCTGCTGATGATCTCTGCTTCACCTTCACCTTCACCTCTTTTGTCTTGGAATAGAACTGATGCTTCTCCATTCTGCAAATTACTGGAAGCTAGAGAAGTGAGTGGCAAGAACAGGAGAAGAAGGCAAACACATATATATAGACAGAAAGATGAAAGACAAGACAGACTGATATGTTAGTGGGAGTCTCGTCTTATAATTCTTGCCCCCATGTTCTTATGGGTTTGTTGTTTTCTGGTGCTGACTGATATCTCAAAGTCATATATATACAAAGAAATTTCTTACATGGAGGCCATAAAAGGATTGTATAAAAACAAACAAGAGTCAAAAGGGTAGACATGAGTTGAAACCTGTACATAATATAACAAAGAATGAAGAGCAGGCCAGAATGCTAAAGTAAACTCCATTTTGGTATGAATGGTGGTGGGAGGCACGGAGACAGGACACTTGGACTCCTCGCCTGCAAGGAAGACCAGGATTGGGCCACTTTCTATTTATAAAAATGTTTTAAGAACTTGATACTAACCACTAACTGTTTTTTTTATGGGAATCTGAGTTTGTTGGAATCTGCCATGACATTATCGTACAAACACATATTCACCTTAAAGACATGAATTATTAGCAAGTTTTAGCTCATTTGGGAAAATAAAATGTAGATAAAAACCTGACTGTTCTGTTACAGCAGAAAATTATTAAACTAGCAAAAAATAGCCGGCAATGGCAAGGGCTAGTGTCGGACAAGATCTCTAAATACCTGAGCCGATGAAAATAATTTCGGTTCAAGACTTGAGCCGAAACTAAAACTCGATCAAAATTATTTTGGCTCTTTCAAGTCAGGCCATTGATCAGGTCGGAAAACCTGTCAAGTTTAAACTCAGTCAAGTTAAACTTACTCTTATAACTTTAAATTGAGCCCTGAATCGAATACCTGAATCCAACCCGACAAAACCAAATTTAACCCGTTAACGACAAATCGGGCTAAACTAAACCAGTCCCATGTCTTTCTGCCATGCTTGCCCCAGTAGCCTGTTAACTGAATCAGTTGCTGGACGAAGCCTGAATACTAAGCATGAGACTTGCTTTTGTATAGAGCTAGAAGGGACATCAAACTCAAATTGGAGAAGAGAAGACTGAAATAAACTGCAAAATTCTTAACTCAATTGTATGGCTCCCCATTCGTAAATAATTTTCTTCCAAGTGAAAATTGCAAATATAATGAAAGAATCACCGTTCAAAATTTGGGTTCATACATAAACCACAATCAAGATGTTTTCACTTGAAACAAAAACATGATGCAACAACCAAAACTGTGACGAGAAATGCCTCCCTGACAATCCCCAGAGCTCATGCACCAACAAAAAAAAAAAAAAAACAAAAACAAAAAGGCCCCAAAACTATGCCATGGACACCTTCACTTTCTTTTTCTCATACTTGACTCATAACTATAGAATCGACACTTGTAATAATATACACATTCTACAAAGAAAGGAATTCAGTCTCAATTCCAAAGACCTTTCACACTCAATCCAACCGACCCAAAGAGGTTGTAACATGCAGAAAACCAATGGATGTAGACCATCTGATGCAAAGAATGGGCAATCAATACACACCCAACACTTCGATATTGTAATTTCCAGCAGTCAAAATGCTATGATGATAGGATTGACTGCAACGCCATCTGCTGTTGTGGGTGCAACATCGACCAAGTTGAGGCCAAGGTTGCGGGTGGCAAGGTCCGTTGAAGGCGCCTCAGCAGACTAACCATTCGACTTGCAGTTTTTTCTGTTGCTAGATCTTTACCACACAGAACCTGGATGATCATTAACTTTCTCTTAGTATGAGAAAAATAAGCATTTTAACAGTATGATTGCAATTGCCTCACCTCCCTATATTAACAATTATTTCACAAAACACGAAAAGAAAATCATAGTGTGAACAATGACCACAGAATTCATAAAGCAAGGAAATTGATAATCAATTAATATATAGCCTTCAAATCAATGACAGTCATTGAAGCTGAATTGTTGGGTGTTAATATATACATCTAACTCAAATGCCATCATATAACATGATGTGTTTCCTAAATATATTTGGAAGTCAAAAACAGCTCTTCCAAAGGATTATAAGAGTCCATATTACTAATAGGTCTTCATCTAACATTACTGGCTACATTTATAGGGAAAACAGAATGCCACTAACATAAAAAAGAAATATTGAGTTCCAAATAGTCGGTTCACAATGTCTTAAAACTTATAATTAGCAGGCAATCCATACAGGTACAGAAGTGCAACTAACCTCAGCAAAAACTGAGACTATTTTTGGAAGATACTGGTTGTTGGGACCTAAAATTTCAACATCTGACCTGTAGATTGATAACGAACAAATTGGTCAGAACAGTTCATTATGATGTACAAGTAAATTTTCAAAGAAAAGGATGCATGTACTATTCCCTTACCTCTCCACCATCGAACATAGTTGTTCATGAACAACTTTTGCCTCAATTAAATCACCTGTTATAGGCAAACAGTTCAACCATGCAGGAACGACCTGGCAATTGAGACCACTATTATAAATACTGATACCAAATAACTAGGCAGTGGATACCATGTATTTTCACACTGCAAAAAGATAAAAGGTAAATGTGCTGCCACTTATGTGGGTATATGGGGAAGTACAAGATAGTAGCTCAACTTTCCTGGTAAACATATAAAAGTACCTGTGCTGAATCAATACTGTCCCGATGAAACTGGCAAATTTTCCCCAAAGCAGAAACAGCATTATCATATGCCATGACATTTTCAGAATGCTTGGCATTAGGATGTCCAATAACAATATTCAGTCTTGATAGACCCTCTGTGCAAAACCATGAATAAAAGTTATTCAAATGGAAAATAAATATAACTCTACTCTGCAATAAAAGATTCCCAAGAAATGTAGGCAAAAATACCTCCAACAAGGGGTTTAAACACAGACCCGCCAAACTCAGCACAAACACCAAGTCCGTATACAGCTGCCTGTAAAAAAAAATTTCCGTCTAGCTTGAGTACATGGCTGAATTTGAATCAGGTAAGTAGAAATATCAGAGTAATTACCTGTCGAACATCTGGGTTTTCATCGTTGCAAGCCTCCAACAAGAAAGGAAGATATGTATCATAGTATCTGTCCCAAAAATAGGATCAAATGCACTTCTAAGTCAACATGCTAAAAAATGACATTCAAAAAGAGAACTTACTTAAGGGCTGCCTCCCGACATTGCTCCGCAACATCATCAAAAATGCAAATTGCAATCCTTCTCTCCTCAGCTGTCTTATCTTTGCCCTAGATGCATGATAACATATCGAGTCAAGACCACAAAAATAACGGTAGGAAGACATAATCAGAGCACATCTCAGATCAATGAGTTTCAGTAAATTGCTCTTATATAGTACCTACCCACATAGGAGTTAGATAAGATGATAGCTCATCAAAGAAAGGCAAGAATGAGCCTTTAAACGTCTTGATTAAGGTTCCCAAGATTTCACCCACCTGAAAGAAGTGATAATTTGAATGAGAAACAACACATATTACGGATAATTCTAAGATTGATGATTATGTGGCATATACTAACTTGGTCGAACACCTCCTCCTCTTGCTCATTTTCTTCTCTAATCAATTCTCCCTCCTCTGCATCAAAATCTTCAGCCTTGGCTCTCTCTGCTCTCTCTCTCTTTCTACTTGAGCTAGCCGTGATCACCTGCTTTATCTCTTCAACTATGGATCGTACCTGTCCTTCTTCAACAAGAGGTCCAGATATCTGAAAGAAAATAGGGAAGTTGATGCAAAGAAAAAGAATTAGAGTTAAAAAAAGTAATGAAAATTAATCAGCTGCTGACAAAAAACTAACAATAGCAGCAAAGAAAGTAGGAAGGGCAAAAACACTCAGCAGAAAGTAATAATTGTGACATTGTAAGTTCGCCCAATTAGAACAACACTCAATAGAAATCTCGCTAATATAATGACCAGAAATTGCTAGTTTTTGAATTATTATATCTAATGCTGTGTGATTTTGGTCTTTTCTAGAACCGTGAATACACAATAAATAGGACTACATAACAAAAATAGCATAATTAGTATTTTTGTAGTGTAACAGACCTGTAAGCATTCATTCAATGCATCCAACATACTTGCACAGATCTCAGTATCAGGTTCCTGCAGGCAAATTGCAGTGATTAATCACCATACCATATTAGCTGAAAACTTGCACCAGTAGGAGGTAAATTAAGGTATCCTAATAAATGCCAAACTTATAGAGACCTTGTGTAATGCTTCAACCAAAGCTGGAATAATGTAGTCTGATAACTGTTTTACATAGGACTCATTGCGACCTTGAGCTATACCCTTCTCTACAGCTAATTTCGCCGATCGCAGGAGCTCCGGCATGGCTAGAAATAGAAAATAAAAACTTCCAGTGAAATTGGTGTTTCAGGCCCACCAGAAAAATTAAGAACAAAGGATGACAATTTGCAATGTCCATTCTGCATTTATTACCTGAAACAGCTGCTTTCCTAACTTCTTCGTGGAAATAGAATTTGAGAAGAGGAACTAATGTTGGAGCAACCTACGATTAATAAAAAACCATACCGGCATAAAGATAGGAACTATTGACAAATTCTCAAGTAAATAATAACATATCCACACATCTTGACAACTAAATAAGACCTGATCAATCCATGGAAAAAATCCTTCTTTAAGTTCATCAGCATAGCAGCATAACATGTTACAGGCAGTAGCTTTTTCTTCCAGGACACTAGTTTTGATTCCTATTCTTTTGTCCCCAAGGGTAATGGTCTCCATACTGCAAAAGATACAACTCTTAGCAAGATTAAAAAATTGCCATGCTTCAGAAATGTGAATGCATGTATTTCAATATGCATGAGAGAAACAAACAGGTTCAATGCAACGTTAATCAGACTATCCGAATGTGGAGAAGATGAGAAAAAGGAGATGTAAAACTCACACCACTGTATTGCCATTTCATTTTTTTTAATAAACTTGCCAGTAGGTAATTAGGTTTGAAAATAAATGAAGACATTAAGATCATGAATGAACAAACACATGAAAGAGATGTCATTTTCGCATTTCCAAAGAAAAGAGTATACCTTTCATCATCAGAATCATCAATATCATTATCCGAGTCTGCAGATGTGATGGTCACATCAGGCTTCAGTTGAGCAGATTGAAGCAAAGGTGGCATAACAACACTCATGTAAGGAAGGAAATCCTGCCCCAAACATTTGCAGAGTCTTGCCCAAGCCTATGTATGATCATATCAGTCAGAAAAGAACGAAAGTCTGATCATAGGTTTCATAATAAGTTTTTTAAGCAATGTCCCATATTAAAAACATACTTGTAACATGTAACTTGTGGTTGGATCATCTGTCTCCATTTGAGCTCCTTGTAAAGACATAAGCACTTCCATAACCTTGCAAAGACAGATAAGCGAAAGTTTTCAGAGAAAAATCAAACACTCATAGAGTGGACAAATAATCAGAAAATTCTGGTAATGATCCCATTAGTATGAACACAAGGATAAATCATTCAAAATCCATCCATTCTCCATTGATTCAAAGATGGTGTTCCACTGCACAATTTATGGCATAGTAAGAGTTAAGAATCCTACATCTAGTTATAGTGCACATTCATAATTGATTAAAGATGATTCCATGCCTAAATCTACCAACCTGTTTAGCATCATCTCTAAACTTGTCCTTGCCTACAGCCATACCAACCAGACTAATGCACTCCATAGATTTTGCACGAAGCATGCGATTGGACTTGTCAGTTGCATTCACCAATATGGTTTTCAGGTATGGCATCACTGCATCATAATACTTCTGGAAGTGCTCCTATAAACCACAGATATTTTTGAGATAGATTTAGATTTAGACAGCACAAACTTGCAAGAATGGAAAAAGCTGCCATAATTTACCTGAGAAGAATCAGCAACTGAAGCCAAGGCGGTCAAGGCTCCTTCTTGCACCATTTGTTTTCCATTCTGCAATGCGAATGTGCAATATTCATATAAAGAAGATTTTTTTACATAAATGAAATAAAAAATGCATACAAAGAAATTATTGATACTTCGCTTCATTTACCTGCAAAAGCACAAGTAATTTGCTCACAATTCCATCCAAGTAAGGTGTCAAAATCTCTGGAGTACAGTTCTCACTGAAGTTGAGCACTGCTGATGCAGCATGGGCCTGTTGCATAAGAAACGCCAAAAGAATCTGTTAAAGCATATTAAATCTAATCTTGATTCTTTGGTTGGTCCAACAAATAATTGGAGTCAAAAAGAGAAAAAAAAAACAAGGAAGCAGGAATTGAAACCAAGTAAGCTAGGATTAGAATGTAGAGCACATAAGAGGTAGCTGAAACAAGAATGTAATCGTAGGTTATCCCAACTCATTCATGATATGAATTGTTATCCAAGAGCCAAAAGGACTTTTACCAGAGAATAAGATTTTGCACTTTTACAACTAACTGCACCTTTCAAACCCAAACATGCAACCACATTATTACAAGTACAATAGCTTAACAATTCATTATAGCAAATATTTATAAAGTATTCAAAATTTTGATTCTCACTTAGCAATTCACCAAGACCTCAATAATGATATTTGCATTATAAGAAGCATACCCATGTCAATTAAGATAATCTAAAAAGAAATCCAGAATTGATTTGAAAACCAGATACTGCAAGAATTTCTTTTTCCCCTTAACCAAGCTACTGCAATGAAAGAATCTTTACCTGTACTCTAGGATTTTGGAAGTCATCCATTGCCGAGGCAAGTGCTGGCAACACCCTCTGATGGTATTGATTCTGCAAATCTGGACCCAAATCCGTAGACAACTGCCCAATTGCATTAATTGCAGCCCATCTCACACGTGGATGAGGATCATGGAAAGAATTTAGCACCATTGACACCACTTGCTCCAGATTTTTTATCATTACCTACAAAAGAAAACAGCATCGATTATCCATTTTTAATCAATCTTGATATGTCATAACACAATCGGGCCTGGTCACAAGGAATCCATTAGCAAAAAGTCTGCCTAAACAACCCAATATCAAATTAATTCATCAACTTTAACAACAAACTCTCCAAGAGACCCGGGTATAAACGACAAATACTGAGTTTTCTAGATCATACAAATTAGCAGACTGGAACTAGCAATAATACAAATATCAGCTATTGGACAACTAACTCACTCAATTACAGTTTAGGATAAATTCAAAAAGAATTAAAAAGAAAAAGAGTGAACAAAGCATGGTAGCCTAGTCATAGTTCTTTACAATTTCTGTACCTTTGAGCAACCTTCAGCAATTTGAGCAAGAGCAATCAGAGCTGCATGATGCTTCTGCCACTCAGGAGCAGCCAAAAACGCCGGCAACTGCTCAGAAGCCACGGGAACAATAGTATTCCCACCCAATGAAATAGCCAATCGGTCCAAACACTCTTGGCCAACACTATAGTTACTCGTCTCTCCCGCATCTTCGTCTTCGGTGTCTGCAGTATGCCATGCAGGATCATCCTCAATATCCAACAACATCCTCATCAATATCGCAAACAACCTGCTTATAAACTGAGGCAACTTCCTCATCATTCCGGGGGCTCTCTCTCTCGCCTCCGCCAAAGTTATCACAAACTCAATTGCCAGATGACGAGTCCCTTCCTCCAAGCTCTCAGCTTCTGCAATCTGCAACATGGACCCAACCACATCCACCAGTTGTCTCCTCAAGAAACGGGGCTCTGTTCCAGCTAATTCGATCAAAAGTTCCAACGCCTCCTGCGCCGTGGCCTCGTTGCCATTATTTAACGCCTCGGTCAACGTCATCATCATCGCCGGCAACAGGTCCTGGAATCGATCCCGATCAGATGAGCTATCCAAACACTGGATAAAATTGATGACCGCATTCAGAGCCGCAATCTTGACGTCGAAATTGGGGGAATTTCCCAAGCACTGCAAGAATACGGCGTGCAACTCCTTTATGAACGGGATCAACGTGTCGCCGATGTACTGGGACAGCTGGGCAAATATCAAAAACGCGGATTCCTGAAGCTTTGGTGAATCGGATGACACGCACTGGAACATGAACGGAAGCAGCTCTGGCCATCCGTTCTCATGCAAAATGCTGGAAGCGAGCTCGGAAACGGTGTCGCACAGCTTCTTCAGAATCGATTTAGTCTGCTCGTGCTGAACAGAGGTGAGAAGAATAGACTTGAGGGAAGACTGAGTGGAGGGAGAGAGGCGGGGCCAGAGATAGGAGTCGTCGCGGGTGAGGAGCTTGCGGAGGAGGACGGCGGACATGGCGCGAGCGTCTGGGTGAGGGGAATGCTGTAAGAGGTGGGCGAGCTTGAGGGATAAGGAATCGGGGTGGGCTTGTTTGCAGAGATTGAAAAGCAGCTCAGCCTGAGAGCGTTGGTCGTTTGAGGAGGACATGAGGGAGGAGATTAGACTTTCAAAAGGTGCAGGGTCTGGGCCGAGGATCACTCCCAATTGTTGCTGTTGAAGAGCGGCCTCGTCCATGGTTATAGGTTTCGAACTAGGGTGATGAAGAAAGGTGGAGCTTGAGGTGGCTGGCTATGGCTGCCTTAGTTTTAGGTTTGTTACTTTAACTTCTCCCTCTCCCTCTCTCGCTCTCTCTCTCTCTTATTTTCTGAATTAGGGCTTTTCTAAGAAAGAGGAAGAGAGAGAGAGTGTGTGAGTAGGCAAGAGTGAGAGTGAGAGTGAGAGGAGACCGTGTGATATTAAAGCAAAAAATAATTAAAATGTTGGAGATTAGTTGTAATTTACTAATTTTTCGTTTTAATGCACACGTCATTCAAAAATTACATAAAAATTATATTAGTAAGTAAGAAAATTAAATTTAAAATATAATTAATATTAAATCGTTATAAAATTAATATATTAAAAAATTGTAAAATAAAAAATTATCATTATAAATAAACATATATAATTTATTTATTTTAATTTATATTAATTAATTAGTTAATAAATTAACTAATTTTTAATAATAACAGTATTAAAATATATTTACAAATGCTAAGTATCCCATTTTGGTATTAAATATAAATATTTAGTTAATGATTGTCTATTAAAAGTATATTATATTAAGTGTGAGTTGTCTTTTGGTAGCATTAACTAATAAAGGTTAAGGATGGTTAAGTTGGTGGAGTAAAAGAGTATAAGATTAAAAGGTTTTATATTTAAATCCTTTTATTTATACTTTCTTAATCGAGCTTGTCGTACAGGATTTGCTTACTGTGAAATGCTTGATTGACATAATTTGTAAACTATTACGTTAATCTGAAGGTTTACTTAGTGCACATTTAAAAGATAAAAATTACGGGTTCTTCATTTCAAAAAAAATAATAATAATAATAAGGTTAGTCTTAATTGGATGTAGTTGGGTGTTAAAGTGTGAATGCATAATAATATATATGTCACTTTAGTTTAAACAAATTATTTTATGAGCTAAAGCAATGGAATCATTAAAATAAAGTTCACAGATCTTGATTTTTTTCATTTTTAACTAATTATTTTTTAAATACTTTTCTTGTCAACCTCATCTTAAATTGAATATTTTAAGAGTTTTTCTCTTAATGATATCATTTGATCTTAATTTTTTAATTTGAAAATAAAAATAATATTATTTGAAAAATTAAACTAAGATAAAAATCATTTTAAAGAAAGTATTCAATTAAAACTTCAAAGGGTTAAATTTATTTAATTACATAAATAATTGAACGAGATAAATATATTTTAGAATTTTTATAAAAATTTAAAAATAATATCAATCAATAATAAAAAATTTAAAATTGACCCAAAATTTGTTAACTTAGGTTAAATCGATTGGCGGGACAATTTCTGGTAAACCTAATAGGCTAATATTGTCTAATCACATTCTATGGTTGGTTGGCGATGAATTAGAAAAGTAGCTTGTTTGACTTTCCTACGTATTGTCCTACTTCTACCTGTTTGATTAATTGCCTCAACCAACTTATGATATTTGTCGCCTTAGAGTTAGATGCCAAACTATATCCTTTGAATTCTAAGCCAATTGGATTCATAATCCAGAACAAAAGTTTCAAACTTTTTGGAACTTATTGTGAAATGCAGAAGAGCTTCAAGAAGAAGTGAATAACGCCTCCTGTGTCATTTGTTGATTTTGGTCTGCAGTTCATTAATTGACATGTTTCCAACCAAACATCAAGACAGCAACATCTCGTGATCTTGTCTTCCTTGTAACAAGTTCATACCTCGCCAAAGCTGCCACTACCTCCATTTCAATTCTAAGTAAGTTCCTTTCTTTCACTCGCTCCGTTTTCCAGTTCTTGCTTTTGTCAATGGTTCGTTCTTGTTGGAGCACAGATTGAATTTTGAGAGAACGTTATGAATGAATTTGGTGAAACTAAAATTGGGTTCTTTTCGTTTTCTTGATATATTTTGATATTTGTTTAAGTTTTGGAATCCGGGATTTTCAAACTTGAAGAAACCCCGTGAAGGAGACACATCCAACTACTGACCCAATTGGGCAAAATCCTTTAGATCTTACTTGCAAACCTTTGTTATCTGGAAACAGTAATGACAGTTGATGAATCTAATTCACACACCATTACAGTTTCGAGAAATTGAGAAGAAACAGTCTTTAAATCAAACTCTTTGTTATCTGGAAGCAGCTTGAACATGCTAAATTATGGGAAATTAGCAGTAGTTTAGTCTTTTTGTCCCTCTTCATTTCTTTGTACTCTGATGGTCAAGGAAGAGTTGTTTGGGTTTCAGATTTGTTGCAAGCAAATAGGAGGAGTTGGGCCATGAAGGAATATGCTTAAGAGAGTTCACAGCCGTTGCTTCTGCAGTGCTGCTGCAAAACCATGGCTTTTCGTGGGCCTGGGAAATCCTGGCGAAAAGTATAAAGGAACTCGAATCAATGTATGCCACCATATTTATACACATAAAATGCGTCTGTTTTGGCTTCTTATTTTTTCTTGA
Source organism: Erythroxylum echinodendron (assembly GCA_027575705.1). Classification (NCBI taxonomy): domain Eukaryota; kingdom Viridiplantae; phylum Streptophyta; class Magnoliopsida; order Malpighiales; family Erythroxylaceae; genus Erythroxylum; species Erythroxylum echinodendron. The sequence continues at coordinate 209,696 of JANZXR010000003.1, forward strand.
ATTTTTAAATGTTGCTTGTGTGTGTCAGGTGGGATTTCAGATGATTGATGCATTTGCTGAATCACAACAGATTCTAGTAAATAGAAGTCATTGCAAAGCCATCTTTGGAGAAGGCCAGTGATCTATTTTCTTCTCAACTTCCATGCACAATAAGCTAACATGCACAAAAGCATACTGCAACCTCTGCTGACACTAAGCTAATGAAGGTTTTACCATTTGTGGCAGGTTTTGTTGGTGATACACCTGTTCTTCTTGCAAAGCCTCAAACATATATGAATCTGAGTGGTGAATCAGTAAGTGATTCTGGCAATTCTTTCATCATTGTGTAAAAATATCAATTAATGTTGGTCAATTGTGAACACGTGCTTTTATTGAATGTTTTAGTGGTCAATCTCCGATTACTCACTGATTAGAACATGATAAACTGTGTCTTTATCTCATGAAGGTCTTAACTACTCAATCTTTTCTAATGCAGGTTGGACCACTTGCAGCTTACTATAAGCTACCTCTTAGTCGCGTTGTTGTGGTAAAATTTTGCTCTGGCTATGTGTTGCTCTTGCTATGTAGTATGAGCACAGGATATTTGACAAGCTAGATCATCTTAAATATATCATGTTATGCAATCTTAGATTCATGATGACATGACCTTACCGTGTGGAGTGCTACGAATTCAACCAAAAGGAGGCCACGGAAGCCACAACGGGTATGGATAGACAAACCTTATCTGTTAGAGACAAAAATGTAGATTTTAGTCACCAATATTTTTTGCGGCGACAAAATGCTTTAATGCATGCTAAGTGGAATCCTGCTCTAACAGTTCAGAGTTACATTGTAAAAGAAAAAAAAAAAAGAAAGAAAGATGAAAACTTGAAAAAACTGTATATCCATTGAACTCTATCAATCTTTTCTCAATTAAGTCGATCGAGGCAGGTTGGCTTTTGGTATCCCTCAAATAATTTAGCAGTTGCAGTGGATATGAATCATATGACCTGCAAAAGACTTTGCAGCTAGCCATGCTTAATTGAACTAACTTGTTTGTCCATGCAACTCCTTTCTTGTCACATGTTTCACTTTACTTTTGCTAGTCTAAAGAGTGTGATCCTCCATTTTCGAGGGAACAGAGAATTTAATCGGCTGAGGATCGGTTAGTGTAACTCCCTATATCATTATACTCGCTTACTACCTCTTTCTTGAACCCTTTTCATATACATTTCAGGAATTGGGAGGCCTCCTGGTCAAATGGATCCCAAAGCTTTCCTGCTACAGATGTTCAACGCAAAGGCTCAAGAGAAAGTATGTTTTCAATTCCCAAAACTATTGATTTAGTGATTGAGATTTGCTTATACTGGATGATAATGTACTAATTCATATTGTGTTGAAAGTTAAAACTTTTCTATAATATTTGCCACTCTTTTTTTACGACAAGATCGACTCAGCATTACCTGAGGGGGTTGCTGCGTTGAAGTCCATCTTATCTGAAGGGTTGGCAGAGACTGCAGTAATCTTCAACAAAGAACAGAAGTACAAGCACTTGAAATCTCTTGACGTTCCAACACAAGGAGATTCACTCAATAACTATTCGGTGCTTTTTTTCTAGGTGTGACCCACACAAGATACGTAAAGTTTCAATCTTGTGTTTAATCATATATATTTCAAAGTCACTTGGACGAGTGAAGATGTTTTTGATTCTTTATCTATCTAAGACTTAAGGATACCAACAATAGTTAAAGAACTTTGAACAGTGTTTGTGTTTTATGATTGGCCTCTTATCGCCTGTTCGATTAGCCATGGCTACTCTGTTTAATCCTTTCTAATTAAAAAAATGTCTTCCTTCTACTTAAAGACTTATTTTTTTAATCTTCCAACGCAGAATTAGTGCAAGCTAATTAAATAATAATAAAATTAATAAAATTTTAAATTAAATTTAATATTTTTCTATAATCTATAAATTAATTAAATAATTTTAATAAATTAATAAATTTTTAATTTTCTATATTAAAAATTTTATTTTAAAAAATTGATATTAAAATTAAAAAATAAAAAACAAATCAATCAATTTTTAAAATTAAATTTTTTATCTTAAAAAATTTGTTTTTAAAAATTAAAACTAAAATAATAATAATAATAAAAGAAAATGTTTCATTAAACAAAAGTTTTATTTAAAAAATTAAAATTTTAATAATAAAAAAACATTATATGTCACAATTTGATTTCATTTGTGCTGTGATACATTTTATTTTTTATTTTAATTTCAATTTTTTAAATGAAAATTTTTTAATAAAATTTTTATTTAATTTGTTTTTCTTATTTTAATTTTAATTTTTTAATTAAAAATTTTAAGATAATAAAAAATTTAAAAATTGATTTGATTAAACACATATTTTGATTTATTATTATTATTATTATTATTTAATTTTTTAAAATAAAATTTTTAAGATAAAAATTAAAATCTAAAAAATTAATTTCATTTGTGTCACAGGCGTGACACTTATGTCACACATATTTAGAATTTGTTTTTATTATTTTAATTTAAATATTTTTAAATAAAATTTTAAAGATAAAAAATTAAAAATTAAAAATTAAAAATTGATTTCATTTGTGTTTTATTTTTTATTATTTTAATTTTAATTTTTTAAAATAAAATTTTACATTTAAGTCACGTTCGTGAAATGATTTTGATTTTTATTATTTAAAAAAATAAGATAAAATTTTAAATTTTGATTAATTTATTAAAATTTTTTAATTAATTTATAAATTATAAAAATATTAAATTAAATTTAAAAATTGATTAATTTTATTATTATTATTATATTAGTCTACACCGAATGAAGCAAAAGAAAATAAGTTTTTAAATAGAACGACGACAATTTTGAATTAAACAAAGTTGAAAAGAATAGCGTTAAACAAAAGATCTGTTATCCTAATAGTGTAGGGTTGGGAAATTCAAAAACTTTGAATACTTATTTATTTTATTTTTACATGATTTGAATAAGAAGACATGCTTGGAACATGTATTTACATTTACATTGGTATAAGTTAAAGAAAAAGAGAGAGAGGAGGAGGTAGTACTGTATCTAACCTTCAATAGTTTGACTTATAGAACCATATGTCTTTAGCCATGTGAAGTAGTAGCATTGGTTCCTCATTTTTTTGTACCTACCACATCCTCTCACCCTCCATTTCTTCATAATTCTTTTAGCCAATTGGAGTTTGAGAAAATAATTAAAAAAGTATATGAATATAAAATATATTCTTTGCAAATTAAGAAAAACAAATTGGAATTAAAAATATATCTACACAATTTTATTTATAATAATTAAAATGATGATGTCTAATATAATAGTACTTGGGGCAAGTCAAAGCCCAAACCTTGGAGCGCGTGTGACCAATCTCCTGAGAGGAGCGTGAAACTGTTCACATCATTCATTCCTTCACCTTTGTAATGAAACATCCAAAACAGACAAAAGCGAGAGAGAGAGCGAGAGATATGGTGATAACAATGGAAGTTGGAGCTGGACCCCCGTCATTCCTCATCTTTTAGCAATTTTCATGTACTTCCATTATCCAAAAAACACAAATCATCTCATACCAGTTGTGCTATACACCATAGCTCCATTCCAAGATTAGATCTTTTTCATCTTCAAACCAGAAAAAGTGGCAGATTCTAGAGAGAGAAAGCAGAAAAACCCACACGAAAAGGGAGGATTTTGTACAAGAGATCAAGAAACCAGATTGATAACATTTCAGAGGAGCTTATAAAGAAGAGAAAAATCAGAAGACACCATGAGAAACCCATCAACGTCTTCTGCCAAGCCTGCGAGTACAGTGAAGACACCTTGCTGCACCAAGGTTGGTTTGAAGAGAGGACCTTGGACACCTGAGGAAGACGAGCTCCTAGCCAGTTACATCAAGAAAGAAGGCGAGGGTCGCTGGCGGACTCTTCCCAAGAGAGCCGGACTCCTCCGCTGTGGAAAGAGCTGCCGTCTACGGTGGATGAATTACCTCCGTCCCTCCGTCAAGCGAGGCCAGATCGCCCCCGATGAAGAAGATCTCATTCTCCGACTCCATCGCCTCCTCGGCAACAGGTTACAGCATATACCGATCTGTTTCCTTAATCTTCGTTGCCTTAGACTCCTCGTATCCGAATTGGGGTATCTTAGATTCCACTGCAGTTATTGTATCTACATCTCCAAGCTCTTAGTTTTAGGGTTTCACTGTAAGATATGTGCATGAACTCGTGAGCTCTTTGTTTTAGGGTTTCACTGCAGGATTTTGATGAACTCAAGTGCTCTGTATACCAATCGATTAGCTCAAGCATCTTCATGATCTCTTATTTTTCTCACAAAGATGTCGATTTCTTATCAGATTGGTCTTTTATTACCTGAATTCATGTGCTTGTGTTTGGTTGAACAGGTGGTCGTTGATCGCTGGAAGAATTCCAGGACGCACAGATAACGAGATAAAGAATTACTGGAACACTCATCTGAGTAAAAAACTGATAAGTCAAGGGATTGATCCAAGAACCCACAAGCCACTCAACCCTGAATCTGCAACTGGAGCTCAACAACTTGTCCATAAACCATCTTCTTCCAAAACCAATCGCAAATCTTCAAGTCCTAAACCTTCTGGTTTAGAAGAGACTACCAGTGGCAGTACCAATCCAAAGTCCCCAATCATCAGCAACAAAGAGAACGGCGATTACTACTTCCACAACTCTTCCCTGGATCAGAACAACCAAGCTGTTGGGAACAATCTTACTGCAAGATATGGCTACACAAGTTTGCTCAATTCTGATGCTTCTGCTAGAAACAATACTGTTCAAGGCCTTGCTAATGAAGAAGATGAAGATATCAACTACTGCAGTGACGATATATTCTCTTCATTTCTCAATTCACTCATCAACGAAGAAGATTTCGCAGGCCAACAACATCAGATGCAGCAACTAGCTAGTAACAATGGGATAGCACCAGCTGGTCCTGATCCTTTGGTCTCAGTAACAACTTCAACGTTTGGCCTTGCCAATGGGTGGGAATCTGCAATCATGTCTTCTGCATTAAACCAGAATGATCCCAAGGGTGCAGATCATGATCTAGCATGAACTTGAAGTTCTTCAGTTCATAAAATATTGCTAGGGTTTGCATGGAAGCTGCTATATCTATTCTTAGTTCAAACTTCATCATCCTATTATTTCCAAAAGTTTTCTTATCATTCCTGTTTGTAAGCAAAATCACAGACAAGCAATGTATAATGAGAACTTTGTGTGTGTGTAGTGTTTCTAAATTATATATGGTTAATGGTGTTTTAATTATAATGTAATCTATTTTTTCTTCTCATGCTTGTAATGCAGTCTCCAAGTTTCTTGATAAAAAGAATTGAAAAAGTCCAAGCAGTTTGTATACTTCATGTTTGTTCTCATCTCTTTCCTTTTCCAATATCTTGTGTAATTGGATACTTTACACTTTAAGAGCTAGATAAAATGAGAAATAAACTAGAAATGGAGTTCTATTTGTGATCATATATATATATATCTACCCCTTGGATGCTCAAACTTTTCTTAATATGAGTTATATCAATCTTTTGTTCCTTAAGATCCTAATGTGCTTGAACATCTTATGATAAAAGCTTCAAACTTTCAAGCTTGTTTAGACACTATTAACGAATAGGAATTAAGAACAAAAGTAGAAAATAATTCTATTACCATTATGATTACCTAATTTGGATATTAATTATAAGAAAATTATGTATCATGATATGTACTTAACTATCATCGATTGACTATATCTAGTTACTGTGATGGAAGATTTAACAATTTATCTACTTGTGTTCATGTACTAGAAGGAATTCTTTCTAACTAACATTAGCTATATCCATCTTTTGTTCCTCCATATGCTAATTTGCTTGATCATTTCATGATTAAAGTTTCGAACTTTTCTGCTTGTCTAGACACTATATAATAAATAAGTATTAAGGCAAAAGTTAGAGAATAATTCTCATATTCATTAATGTTTCCTAGTCATTAATCAGCTATATATATTTCCCACTCTCGTTCAGACTTCCATACTTCAGAAGAAGAATAAGATTTATATCTGAAAGCTGATAAGTGTTTTGATCCAAGAATCTTGGAACCAATGTAGCTTAAAAGAATATGATAAAAACGGCCGCTATCTTGAAACCACTCACTAACTGTAAGAGCTGTAAGAGCTCGAGCCATTAAATTTACTTCAGAACTCAAAGATCATGCACGCAGTTGAGGTTCTGTACATATATAGCAAATTCAACTGGAATAGATATTTAGTTCTAAGCAAATGGAGGAGTTTCAGGGCTTACATGTTAGAGCAAAAGAACCAAGAAAACAACACTGACAAAGACAACTCGTGTTCAATGCATATTCATAGATAGCCTCCAAGGTGGCTTAAAACCTAGCTAAAGCAGCCTGTAACCAATAACATGGAAGAGGCTATATATCTATTCTTAGTTCAAAATTCATAATCCTATTATTTCCAAAAGTTTTCTTATCATTCCTATTTGTAAGCAAAGTCACAGACAAGCAATGTATATATAATGAGAACTCTGTGTGTGCAGTGTTTCTAATTTATAAATGCTTAATGATGTTTTATCTATTATGTAATCTACTTGTAATGCATTATACAAGTTTCTTGGTCAAAAGTATTGGAAAAGTCCAACCTGTTTGAAGGAGTCATACAAAAGATTTCATATATATATGCTACTTCTGTTTAGTTTCACTTTTCTTTGCCTTTCCAACATCTAATGTGATTTGACACTTTATACCTAAGAGCTAGAGAAATTGAGAAATAGAGTTCAATTATACATAGTTATATATATATGAAGAAAAAAATATTGTTTCAAATACCGACATAACTAGAAGCACCCCTTGTTTTAAAGAGAGGAAGATGGATTATTTACATTTCAATTGATGGTCAAAGGCAAATTAAAAGTTTAAGCAATAAGTATTCTGAAGATTCTTTTTAGGGAAAAATAAAAATAGAAATGCCTCTTACGTTGCTCCTAATATATGAAAGTAGCGACGTAATTTCATAGAATTATTTGGTTTGAATGCTATATGAAGAACATAACCTAAATGAAGGAGCGAGAAGACATAGTATATATATATATACATTCCTTGGATGCTCAAACTTTTAGAATTACTACATATATCAATCTTTTGTTTCTCAATATGCTAATTTGCTCAATCATTTCATGATAAAAGTTTCAAACTTTCAATCCTATGTATACACTATATAATGAATATCTGTAAGGAAAAAATTAGCAACTAATTCTATTGTCGTAATGATTATATATTGTCTGAATTACTCCTACATAAAAATTATATTAGTCAACAATATAACTAAATGATGACTATACAATCCGTACATCACGAAATGCATGATAGGTACTTAAACTCCATCATTGATTGACCATATCTAGTTACCTGATGGAAGCTTTAATAGTTTTAAAGCTTTAATTTGTTTGATCATTTCGTGATAATAGTTTTAACTTTCAAAGTATGGCTATAAACTGTATAATGAATAAGTATTAAGAAAAAGTTAGAGATTCTCATTATCACACAATAAGTTATTATTATGTAAAAGAAATTCAAATAATATTAACTATAATGACTCGTATAATTAAATAATAACCTTATAATTCGTTGTAGGTGATAGTTAATAAGGAGAATACGTATTACCATATGCATGGTATGTACTTAGTCCATTATTGATTGACTATATGATGGAAGCCTGAATAATTTATCTACTTGATTTCACTAGAAGGATTAGCTACTTTCATTGACCTTAAGTCAAATCGTAGGTTAACCTTAAAATATCTTAAGCTAGGGTTGGAGCCATGATCATTACTTTGAAACTTCAGCTTTCCTACTCACTAGTTCCACTTGTTCAAACCTCCATTCTTCAGAAGAACAATAAGTTTTATATCCGAATGCTGATATATATATGCAAGTGTTTTGATCCAAGAACCTTGGAACCGATGTAGCTTAGAAGACAATGAACAATAAAAAGTAAAAACCGGCTGTCTTGACACCACTCACTAACTATAATAACTGTAAGAGATCGAGCCATTAAATTTACTTCAACTCAAAGATCATGCACGTAGTTGAGGTTCTGTACATACGTTGCAAATTCAACTGGAATATAGATGTGTAGTTCTAAGCAAATGGAGGAGTTTTAGGACTTACATGTTAGAACAAAAGAACTGAGAACAACAACACCGGTTGACTAAGACAGCTCGCGTTCAATGCATATTTATAGATAGCTTCCAAGGTGGCTCAAAACCTAGCAAAAGCAGCCTGAAACGCAATGACATGGAAGAAGACAATGAATATTAATTGCTTCCAGTGAATATTTCAACATAGACTGCATCCAGAAAATAAAAGAACAAACGTGCAAAATAATCTCATAAATTTATAACATTAACCCTCTTTTTTTTCCATTACCTTTCATTTTGAAAAGGGATTACATGACACTTTAGTTAGGATAAACTAGAATAATAACATTCGAGCTAGTTCCGAATCACCCGAAAATAATATGATAAATTAGAATAATAACACTCAAGTTTGATCCGAATCACCCGAGAGTAATATATCAAATTTGACTTAATTGAAATTGAGTTAAATCTAAAAAATTTTAGAATTCTTATATATATGAACAATTTTACTTTTTATTTTTAACGATTATACGAATTTGTAAAATTATATTCAAACTCAAAAAGACTTAATATAATATAACAAATAATTTTGAGTTTTTTTTCGTATATCTAAATAAGTTTAAATTTGGATTTGTCTATTCAAATCCACTTAGATTTGATTTTTTCATTCCTAAGTGAAATTATTGTTATATTCAAGTTTAATCCCATTTTAATATAAATGATTAATTAGTTTTCATAAAAAATAGTTAAACGTATACGAAATGAATGAAAATGTTATATATTTAAATAATTAGAAAATAATATAAAATAATATATTTTTATAATATTTAAGTTTATTTTTTATATTTTCCTTTATAATGTGTGTTTAATTAAATATTATATTATTTGATTCAATAATTTAAATGTTAAGATGTAGTTTATACTATTTATTAAAATTTAACAATTATAGTAGCCCAATGTATTGACGGCCCACCAAACAAGGCTTTATGGGTTCTTGTTTACGAAAAGCCCAAGAATACTTCCTATGTTGCCGGTTTGACTTTCGGTTGGTCCAAAAATCACTATTATTTATTTATTTATTGTTATTTATAATAAAAACAAACAGAGACAGGAAGTTAGATGTTTGACCCCTCTCGTGATATCTGACCGTCAACTCCAACTACCACTCTTCCATCACACCCGTCTGATTGGTAGATGGTTGACTTCTTCTTCTTTCTTTTCGCCCCGCCGTCACGTATGTGTACTAGATTAGTTTATTCATGTCCCGATTTTGTGGACTATAAATGTTATTTTCCTAAAATATTATATGCCTAACGTGACAAATGTTCAGTCTTTGATTTATAATAAATAAATAGAGCGTACCATATAATATAATTAACTAACACCGCTAAATCAGGTTATCAATACTTGTCAAAGCTTCCGATACTTTTATTATAATAACAACAAAAACAACACTCAGTATAATTATATAATCCGAGTGTTATTAATCTTAAAGTAATGTTAATTACATATGAACCAATTATATAACTTTTATTTTATAGATTTTGGTGAGTATTATAATATTATTAAATAAAGGAACCTTTTTTGTACCAATGTCAAAATAAATCAAATTTTAATTTGTTACTACAAACCATTGTTAATTTTGTCTACTTACTACAAATGTAATGTTTAGTACACACATAATAATATTATATCATAAGTTTACTATAAGTGTTACCAAATTTTTGTACTTTCCAAGGAAACTATTGATCAAATAATGTTATTATGAAGTAGTTTGACCTATCGATGGGATTGTGCATATGTAATTAAGGTAAAAGGCACAAAATAATTTAAAATTTTGAAATTCTTATAAATCTTTTTAATTTTTAAAATTTTAGCAAAACTCTTTTTTTATGAAACAAAATAGCATGAACTTAATATATAGACCAATGAAATGATATTGACCTAATGATTCAACCTATCAAGTTATTAAATTCGAACCAGTTTAATAATTTATTATAATTATTTTAAATTATTAATTTAAGTTAAATTTACTCAACCAACTTTTACATTTAACCTAATTTTAGAGAACTTGTTGGTAGCTAGATTTACATATGATCATGGAACAAGTGCAATTTCCAAGTAAAAGACATGGATTTTACAAATTTAAAAGGTATGTCTATGAATATAGATGATAGTTGCTCTTGTTGTATATAAACCTTTTATGTTCATATTCCCTAAACTTGTAACGCCTAGAACTTGCCTATGGAATCACCATTCTTGTTGAGAAATATTCTTGGTGTGAGGTTAAGGAAGACTTGTGTTGCCTTTTGTCCATACAAGAACACATGACTTGATGGATATATAGTACATATTCATTTGAATGTATCACTCAAACAAAACACTTTGATCAGATAAAGTAATTACAAGTTTCATGATCAATGTTTCTGATCCATACAACAAAGGGTTTATGTTAACTTATGTAACCAAATCAGAAAAGAAAATGGAAGCACATTACACAATTGCAATTTCTGTTACAGACAATAACATCTACGCTCTCTCTCTCTCTCTTGTATAAAAGCAGACATGAACTAAGACAAGAGCACACAGGAAAGAAAGAAATGAAGACGTAACTTAAAGGGATAAAGATGGACTTACCAGGGCCATGGTTGTTCTGTAACAGTGGAACTTCTAAAGGAAGCCCCTTTTTGGAGAAATGCATTTTGAACAAGATGAGAATGATGATGAAATGGGGTCATGGAGATTTGATTATGATGATAAAAAGCAGAAGATGAAAGGCTCAAAAGCTTTCATTTTGGTATTCAGGACGTGTTTGAAGAAGTTCAGTTTTCCAAACCCCAAAACGCTTGTAATAACAGACCCTTTTCTCTTTTAAACTGAGAAGTTTAAGGACATCTGTAGGTTTCATGTCAGTAACCCAAGCAACATTAGCTTGTGGTAATGCAGGACTTTAGTTAACTTTGACCGGTAGATCCATGCATGTTACTGTCAGGTTTACGGGTTCAGCAGGTTAATTGGCAATGGAGGACCAACCAAACGTTCGAAGCAGAAAGGTCAGATTTTTGTTAGACAAACCAACCTTTCTTTGCCACACTCTCCAATTAGTTTGTCCTTGCAATTGAACTGCCTACCAGCCAAAGGACAAATCTGCCATTTAAAATTTTAACACATCTGTGTTCGTTAGTAATTGAGAGCTTGTCCCGACTGTCCCACTCCACAGTTGTTGGGTACTCTCGGGGAAGGCCAGAGATGCCAACTTTATTACCTTAAGAGAAAGACAAAATCAATGCCTTAACTGGATATGTTTCCATGTCTCTAGATCTAAAACCTTAATCTTTCAAAGCCACAAGTACATTGCAAGCCTTTAAACGATTAACCAAATAATTATTGAAAAGGAACATGACATGGATATTAAAGAGTTTTTTAAAGTCATTTGATAGATTCTTACTTGCAGTTCATGTATAAAAAAGCTGAAATTTTGTAAGTAGAAGTGTCAGCTTACAAGGTTGTCATGTTTTCACCAAATTCAACTTGTAAAGAATCCGGCAACGAATCTTTGTTTGGCAAGTTACGAAATTTCAAAGCTTTGAAGCTGTGAACAGCATCTGAAACTCTGGTTTTTATGGGAGTTAACACTAACTGAGAGGAGAAAGATAATATGAACTTAGAAATCCTCGAACCTTTGTCCGCATGTTTGGACAGTGGTCTTAGGTTGAACTCATCTTAACTGACCACAAAGTTGGTACGTGTAACAAAGGCCAACACAAATCGAAAAATGGTTCCGAACCACTCGAAAATTTCCAAACTTTCCTTTTCTCTGATTCTCTCTCACTCTCACCCTTCCTTATGGTTCACTCGCCTTTGCCCTCCTAAAATCTCTACTCTCTTGCCTAATCTGTGTCCCTCGTTTTAGGCAATGGTGAGTTTGAGTTCTCCATTACCCCTAACTAAACCAGAAACCCAATCACTATTCTTTAAAGGAACAAAGAGCAGAATTGGGGTAGTGTCACACCGACCTAGCCATTTTAGCAAATCCCCTGTTCATTCTCGTAGATTTCTTCATTCAATTCCAAAGTTTTCAGCTGTGAAGTCGAGTAGATTCTTTGTGCGTTCATTTTCAAATGATTTTTCAACCGATAATCAGAGTGACATTAAGCAAAATACACCCAACGCTGCAGACTACGAACCGCGAGTCAAAAACAGGTATTTTTCTTAGTAGTTCATTGATAAAGATCCTGAATTTATTCGGAAAGTTCTCATTGTTGATGAATCTCTTTCCCTTTGCTTACGGAAATTGTTGCTAATGAGAGCTGACCGTATTGCCTTATCCAAGAAATGAAGTGATGAACTTAAGTTTTGCTTTGATCATGTCGTAAATGTGGCCATCTTTCTGTTGCAGTACGTGGAACTGGAAAGGTTATTCCATTCGTTATCAATATTCTGGCAGCAGTGGTCCTGCTCTAGTTTTGGTTCATGGTTTTGGAGCAAACAGGTCTACATCACTGAAATTTTGCTAATTGATATAGGTATTTAATGATTGAATTGCCTCTTGTTCCTAAACTATGATGTTTCTGGTTGCTTTTTGCAAATTTGCATAACATGGAACGTACTAGCTTGGTATGCGAGATCGCAATTTGCGGATTGATGGTTGTAATGGGTGTCTTGATGTTATAATGTGTACAGATAGTCATGGTCAAGACTGGTTCCAGAATAAAGGATGTCCATTTAGTACATTTGTATCTTTTTATTTGATGGATTGTTTGTCTATGTAACATTGAGCTAACTACTTTAGAATCTCTGTATAGAGAGATTATGGATAATGGGTCTAACGATTCTGTCAATTCCGTATAAGAGAAAGTGCGAGTTTGTAGCAGAGTCACCATAATAGCTCCTTTTATGTGTTCTGATAGGCATTTTGCGTCTATGAGGTGTATGTTGATGATTAATTGCCCCTTCTATACTTTGATCTCTCTATATCTTGATTGTTCTGCAATTATTTCTCTTGCAGTGACCATTGGAGGAAAAATATACCTGTTCTCGCAAAATCACACAAGGTATATGCAATTGATCTGATTGGTTATGGCTACTCGGATAAACCAAATCCTCACGAACTTGAAGATAATCCCTTCTATACCTTTGAGACTTGGGGAACGCAGCTAAATGACTTCTGTATTGATGTAGTCAAAAATGAAGCATTCTTTATATGCAATTCCATAGGAGGTAAGTTTAAACCATGTGCTTGCTGTAATTGCTTGTAGCCAGTTGGTTCTTATTTCCCATCTTTTAACTGTTCTTGGTGAAATTGGTCTAATCCCTACCTTTCTTCTAGCTATTTGATGTACTTGGTATGTGTACATTTTTAGCATGTTTCATTGGTCAGTTTTGACATGTCGCCCTTTTTGGTATAATCCAAAAGGCCCTGATGTGAAGTAATAGCAGTGCTCTTTTTCTGTTACAATTTTGTTGTCATTCGCATAGTATCCTGTTCAAAGCTTTCAGTGTACTTACATCTATAGATCTTCATGTAGGACTCGTTGGTCTTCAGGCAGCAGTTACGGAGCCCCGCATATGCAAGGGGATAGTCTTGTTAAATATATCTCTACGTATGCTTCACATAGCAAAGCAGCCCTGGTTTGCTAAACCTTTTATCAGATCATTCCAGAATTTGCTGAGGTATGACTAAAATGTTCCTTTTGATAGTGAGCACCGTTCAAAGCTTCCAAAGTTCAATTTGTGATAGTCATCATATTCTTGCAGGAATACTGCTGTGGGCAAATTCTTTTTCAAGTCTGTTGCCAGTTCAGAATCGGTGAAAAAAATTCTTTGCCAGGTTTTTCACTTTTGAGTGGGCTTTTCTTTTGGTTTCTTAGGCAAAAATATTTAGATCGCAAAGACCAATTGTACAATAATGCTGAACACTTTGCAAGAACTTGATCATCTTAAAGTTATTTTAGTGGAATTTGATTATAACTTTGCTTGCCAATTTACAATGACAACTAGGTAAGATAGGTCCGGATAAATATGCAGAAATAATCATTTAAATATAAACCGTACCACTCAGGATTCTTGTTAGTTGGATTACTTACCAGAAAACAGCATTTGATGATATGATGGAACCGGAAAGGCTTGATCTTCTAGAAACATAGGGTTCACAACCGTTTTCGTCGTGGATGTTGCTGTAAAATTTTCTCGAAGATGTCTCAAGATGATTGGAATCCTGAAAACTTTATAGTAAAGAAGCAATATAAAAGTCTAAAGACAAGTTCAGATCATATGAATCTAATTCGCCCAGTCCTGAGACTGTTTCTGATATTTTGCATTTTAGTGTTATCATGACAACTCCCAGGTGACAGATGAGCTTGTTCAGAAGATCCTTCTTCCAGGACTTGAACCTGGTGCTTCAGATGTTTTCCTTGAGTTCATTTGTTATTCAGGAGGCCCTCTTCCTGAGGAACTACTTCCTCAGGTGAAGGTATGTTTCTGACACAACAAAGGCTCTACAATATTCCTGACCGATGTATAAATTCCCCATTAATGACATCTCTTGCTTCTCCAATTCTGCTCTCAGTGTCCTGTTCTAATAGCCTGGGGTGACAAGGATCCATGGGAACCTATTGAACTTGGAAGATCCTATGAAAGATTCGATCCTGTGGAAGACTTCATCGTCCTGCCAAACGTTGGTCACTGCCCTCAGGTCTCTCTGAGGAATTTCCTGATGGTTTAACACCTACAGTTCTTTTGCTAAGTTACTGATATAAGACCTGTACTCCTCTCTTCTATTTTTGAAGGATGAAGCTCCTCATCTGGTGAACCCCTTAGTTGAATCATTTGTGCGTCGCCATGCCACAACCACTCCCAGTTTTTCCAACGTTACTTGAATAGGCTCCGTCAGGTTGCAGAAATTGCTGTCACCTAATCAATAGGGCCTCATCAGTAAGTGCTACGAGATCTCGTACATTGGAACCTGAATCCATTAGTACGTAACATTTCTTTTCCAAGTGAAATCCCCTAGCATAGTAAAGAGCAACTTTAGCTTATCTCCAGATGTTTACACTCCCCTGTTATTGCTAAAGTTTGGACAATAATATTATCTAAAAGAAAAGTTTATCAAACTCAATTCTGAAATTGATTGGATCAGGTTCAACCAATTAGCTTCAAATTCATTCAACCAAACTTCTTTTTGTCATATTTGCTAATGTCAAAACCCAAAACAAAAGGTGACAAATGTTATTAGATACATGAAGCTACAATGTGTCCTCTTCTCATGAATTTTGTTTTGTGTATGTGTCAGTGTTTTTTCTGAGTCTTTTAGTGGACTTGAAAGTACACAGAAAGGGTTCAATGAACTCTATCAACATATTAGTCAATGGCTTAGTACAGACAACTTAGTTTAGGATAACATTTTGTTTACTCCTCAGTTTCGGTGTGAATACAGACCTTTAAGGTCATATCAGATCAATGCCTTTTACAAAGTTGATAAATTAAAATAACTTAGTTTGAAGTTGATAAATTAATTACATACAAAAATATCTAACTTAAAATATTATATATTATATTATACATATCTATATCTATATATATATATAGTTTTAATTATTTTAATTGAACTAATTTAGAATGAGAAATAATTTAATTTAAAATTACAAAAAATTCATTTTTAATAATTAACTTACCATATACTAATTGCATAATTCATAGAAAAGTAATGTATGATTAAACTTCATTTCTTTTGTTTTTTTTTTTTTGACGCCCTACAAAAGAAAAAAGAAGAAGAAGAAGAAGAAATGATGTAATTAGTGAGAATCTCAATCATTTGATACCTTATGGTTCACCAAACCAAATTGGGAATGGCTTGCTTTTTAGCTTAATTAATCAAATTCAGTGGTGGCCATTCAAGCAATCATGATCTCTAATGCACGCTCGAACCCCATCTCGTGGAAGAAAGGCCTTTTTTTAAATAATAATAATAATAATAATAATACACTTTTAATTATTAGTGAAAATATAAAAATTGGGATAATTCTAATATATTTCTTTTAAAATATAAAAATTGAAATAATTCTAATAATTATTTCTTAATTTTTAATTTATTTCATGATTGGATTGTGTAGAAAAATAATAAAAAGTCTAATCCCGCCGCCTCCCACCTTTTGTGCTTCTTCAATTTAATAATATCAATGTGGGACCTTTGATTATATTTTATTTTTTCTAGACTTTGTCAAACTACGATCTATTCAACTAGTACTTTATTTTGTTAATTATAAATCAATTATTAAGTACTAACCGTTTATTTAATTAAAAGATCAATCGCATTTATGTGTTAAGTTGCGGTGGATCTGCGGTGTGGTGGAGATAAGTACTTATTCATTACAGTATTTAAATGCAGTCACATGTTTGGAATTGTAGACGAACAATCAGAGGTCGGAGGAAAGTGTAGTGTCACTGTAGAAATCAATAAGTAGAAAGAGGGTTGCGGTAAGAAAGTGTTTCTGCGTTAGAAATTCTACTTTCTATTAATAACCTTCTGATAATTATTATTCTTCATTATACGCTCAACTAATAGAAAGCAAGTTCAACGTATTGTCTTCTTCGTTCCATCTAGCTCTCCGTGTTCCTCGTAATAATATAATTTTTATAAAATATTTAATTTACTAAATTTATTTAATTAATTTTTATTTTAATTTATTTTTATTTATAATTTGAATTTATATGACTAATAATATATTTTTTATGAAATATTTTTATTTACTAAATTTATTTTAATTTTAAATTTATATGACTAATAATATATTTTTTAATTATTTTTATAACAATTAATAATTTATTAAATCAATATACTCTTTAGTCATTTAATCTCTTTTTAGCAACGATAACTGCACTTACCAAACACCTATTTTCACATTTCAGCAGTCACTAAAACAACAAGCCGAAATATATAAGTACTTATTGAAAATAAATACTTATTATTTTAGCAGGTTGATTTCAGCAGATTATTAACCACCAGTGTTATCCCAAACCAAGCCTTGCATGCATTTGTTAAAAACATTTACGAGGAAATTAAATGTAATTAACCAATTAAAAATCTTTGTAGACATAATTGAGATATATAATTTAAAATAAATTGGATAAGCAAAACAAAGATTTTGCAGGAAGGAGAGGATCTGCTTATACTCAACAACAGCACTATTGCTTAAATTATTCATACTCACGTGTCATGCAAGAACACCTCTTCGTTGCAGTTTCCAACTAGTTTGAGCACCGAGTTTTCTCTGCACCTCGACACAAGATGATGGGAAAATTCAAAAGGGTATGTGTCTTTTGTGGGAGTAACTTAGGGAACAAGACAATCTTCAGGGACGCAGCTCTTGATCTTGGAAGGCAACTGGTTAGTGATGTCTCTTCAGTTTCTCTGTATCCCGCCATGCCAGGCACTTGCAGCCGTGGATTTTTTCTCGGGTATTTCATTTCTGGACACGACAACCTGCAGGTACAGAGACAGATGAATCTGGTGTACGGAGGAGGGAGTGTTGGATTGATGGGACTAGTTTCTCAGACAGTTTATGACGGTGGATGTCATGTTTTGGGGTAAGATAGTGAGATACAGAATCAGAAGCTTGAAACATGCAAAGCTATGGCTGTTCTTTCTTCATACTAATGGTTTCATGATCAGTATTTCTTGAATTCACTTCATCCTTTTTCTTTTTTCCGGTTTTCTGCGTTAAGAGTTATCCCAACAGCTCTTGTCCCTCTCGAGGTACGGCTGCCCTCTCTTTCGCCCTCCATGTATATATATACACGAACATACACAGGCACACATGTGTATTAGTTCCATTAATGGTTTCGTATCAGATTTCAGGTCACACAGTAGGAGAAGTGATGATTGTATCAGATATGCATGAAAGAAAAGCTGAGATGGCTAAACGAGCTGATGCTTTCGTCGCTCTTCCTGGTTTTATTCTTGTTCTCATATACTAATCTTTCCATTCTGATACATATATCTGTTGATTGTGAAAAGTCATATGAATCAACATTCTGTATGATGCTTAATGAAGGAGGATATGGAACCTTGGAGGAACTGCTTGAGATGATAACTTGGTCTCAGCTTGGAATCCATGACAAACCAGTTAAGTACGATTTGTTTTTCTTTTTATGATGAAGAAACCTGTGTTTGGTTATTCTGATTTTGATGTTTCTTATGCGAAATACTCTGTCAATCATTTTCTCAATGTCATTCCCTGTCTACCCAAAAAGGTTGATGAAACTGATACAAGGAATATCCATCGAACTGATACTAAAAGCACATAATAGTTTTGTTTGCCATTTTCTGCTACTGGGTCTTGTTTGCTATTGTCTTGAGGTTTGGTTTTCTAAGATGCAAATCCCATCAAGAGCTACTTTCCAATATCTATCAAACTGGATTGGTAATAGAGATTATGATTTTGGTTTAATGAATTCATATCAAATGCATAATCAATGACCCTTTTGGGGATCCTTTCACTACTCCAAGTACATGTTCCTTTAGACATTATTGGAGTTTCTGTTACATGATGTTCAAATCTGCGGATTTTTTCCTGAAAGACCTTTAAACCTTTGTTTAAGTTTGTATCAGCCGTTCCTGGAAACAAGCACGACCAAGAGATTACTGTTTAAAAGCAGCATTCTGAATTCTTGTTTTTGGAACTCTTTAAGCACTCAAAAATCGTTTCAAGTCTTTACTGTATATATAAAGTTGATATAAATGTCCATTCAGCAGTCGAAAAACCAGTTAAGCATGTATTCCCTGAAACACTATTATATGTGCTGATATCTGAATCCTATCCTAATCAAATACTTTAACCAAGCGTTGGAGTATCATAATTCAACTCGTGGGGAATTAAGAAAAAGAGATGTAGCTTTCTAAAAGCCGTAAGTGGTTATGAGATTGAGCTGTCCCTTGAGCTTGACAGCTTTCCAAATGGTGAAAGAGATGGCCATGACACAGACCTGACACCCATATTTTAGATCCATAATTAGTACCTAACCTCTTTGCTTGAAAAGCTTGTTTCAAGCATTTATAACCCTTCATCTTGGGAGACTAGACTTCTTCAACTTAATGGGACCCAAAATGGAGTTGAAACAAGAGTGGCAAAAACAAAACTTTGCAGTAGTCACCAAAGGAAAAAAAGAGAAACTTGGCTTCTCCTTTCTACTCCATCAATGTTAATAATACCATTAACGCGTCATTAGAAGTTGGTAAAGGACAATGACTGATGATGTGGTCTGATACAACAATGTATGTACGTATGCCTTGTCATGATGTAAACAGGTAATAAGTGGATTGGTTGAATGAATAGAAAAGTACATAAGAAACTTCATATCAGTCTCCTCTATTATACATGAAAGTCCTCCAAATCTGTTCCTCATTCTCTGAGATTGTCGTTGACAAACACACAGGTGGGTCTCTTGAATGTTGATGGGTACTACGATAGCTTACTCGTGTTGTTTGACAAAGGTGTGGAAGAGGGATTCATAAGGCCTTCCGCTAGGAACATCGTCATATCTGCAAATAATGCACAAGAGCTGATACAGAAGATGGAGGTAATAGTATTTTTCATTTCCACAAGCTGCAACCACATGTGCTCCATATCACAACATATTTTTATGCAGGAATATGTACCTCTACACGAACAAGTGGCTCCGAGTCAGAGCTGGAAAGTGGAAGGATCCAATGCAAACTTGTAGTTATCTGCTGCATTTTACACTTTAAGATCGATTGTTCAAGCACAAAAAAGTAAACATACACATGAATGATTTGTTTTCATAGACGGTCTAACTATTTTGATGTATTGTAATTTGTAAGCTAAACTCTTTCTTCAGGTGCTAAATTGGATGGAGGCTTACTTTCCGAAGGAAAGAAAAATAAAGCACATGCAAGTTTGAGACTACCTGTGTATGATAAACTAACTCTATCCTAGCATACAAATGGCAGAGTTGAAAACATTATTCCACCAGATGATCAAGTCAACAGTTGATACCCACAGACCAGTTACCACCATTACCAACCAATCAAATTTAAAGCTTATTAGCTTATTTAACTGATCAACATGTATGAACTGCAGCAGAATCAACAACACCACCACCCAATATGAATTCATCTGATAAAATCCATTTCATCAGAGCAAAAGCTGTCAAATTGATATGATACACTGTCAAATACTACGGAGAATTTTTATTGGTTTTTTTGAAGCACAGGATCCAAGACTTTCTTTCAATTTTATCCTCAAAGATTTAGGTAACGCTTTCAGATAAAGCTATGGACGAATTCTGAATTGAAAGAACGAGGATAGTTGTGCCACTTGAATTCTTTGCACAAGCACAAAGTTGAAAGAGGATTGTTTTCAGAAAACTGATTATCTAAAAGAGAATTTAAGGACTTTGGACTCAGAACCACAGAACGAGATAGGGCCATCTCCTAAAACTCTATGATTCTCCATTTGTCTCTTATTTCTTGCAGGATTTCATTTCATATATGGAAAATTTTCCCGAATCAATTGAACATATCAATAAGAGGAAGTCCTTTGGTTGAATTAGTTTTAATATCCAACAATTACTGTTAAAGAGGGCAGCTCAGGCTCTTTACAAGTAAAGCAAAAACCTTCTATGATACTCAAAAAGAACATCATCAAAAGAGAACTGTAGATTAAATGTCATCCAAGGTAAAGCAATCACATGACGAAAAATTGGAGTTTAAAGGAGATTAGGAAATATCAAAACAAACTAAAATACCAATAAGGACTAATTTTATGATACAAATGTAGGATTCCTTTCGAACGACAGCCATCTATAGAGTAATATCACAACCAAATGCTAAAAGAAGCCCCCACCAATTCAAAGGTATCACTTCCACTTGAACCAAGAAAACAGGTGACACAAATCAATCCATGAAAAGCAAAGAATAGCATTCAACCTGGTCAGCACGTGTTGATTCCATCCTTGCAGTCACTGGTCAAATTATAGAATGTCTCAACGCGTGTCTTAGCCCGAAAAAAGACCTCAGTATCCACTGCAACTCTCATATATCCATCAAACTCAACAGGCCGTCCATTATTCAAAAGCATTGTCTCATTGTACCAATCACTGGTATTTGACCACAGTTCCTTGTAATCATCAAGCAAATGAACTTTGTAATGGGACCTCAACTTATCAAAGTAATTGTAAAATGGCTCATTGGTTGCTACGTATAGGTTCCTCCAGGGCTGAACCATTCCTTGAAGCTTTGCAACAAGGGCATCTGGTGATGTATCGGCATCCAAATGTGGCCATAGCTCCTTATTTTGAGCCTTCTCTCCCCGAACTACATGAACTGCATCAAAATCCCAGTCCATTCTCCCGCTGATCTCAGTAACAATATTCATCAATCTTTTCGATTTCCAAATGGCATGCCATGGCCTCTGAACATACTTTGCAGATTGTCCTTCACAGACTCTGTACCAGTAATTGTCTGGATCTGGAGCATCAAATTGCCTCCAGATAATTGTGCTCTTGTCTTTCTTCAGTTGCATTGGTGTCACCTTATAAGTCAAAACCTTTTTGAAAGGGATCTTTCTCTTGTGTGATCGATCCCATTTCTTCCAATCTCTCAAGAATTCACCCTCTTCCACAGTTGATGCTACCTCCTTAAGATGTTCAAAATCAAAATAATACCGGAAGTCCTTGCCTTCTTCGTCCTTACCACTGGGATTGTGACTTGCTGACAAGCATAAATTCAAATCCATCACAAACGTCCTATTCAAATACATAGCTTCCCCTAAGCCACACAACAAACTCCACAAATAATGATTCATCGACTTACAATAATCACCTCCTCTAGAATAATACAAGTATTTTCCTTTTCGAAAATTTGTCACCGATCCCAAGGTTGAAATTGTATCATTAATTTCATCATCACGCAATGAAGGTGCAAGATTTGGTTGAATTTTTCCACTTCTATTAGTATTCAGTCTGCTCCCCTGCCTCCTGGCATTAATACCTGAATGCCAACCACCTGCATGTATGATTTTGTAGGTACAGTTCTCTCCAATTCCAAACCTAAACCTCCTAAAATCCCTATATTTCCTCCAAGACCTCTCCTTTTTGTTCCTAAATCTCCATGCCACATCACACTCATCCTGCTTCGACCCATTAACTGGGGTTTGATACTCCAAAAACACAATGGCCTTGAATAACTTCAAGTTGAACTTCTCAACCGTAATCAGTACCATTGGATCGGAGCAATTCACTAACTGCAAATCCTCACAACCAGATGATTTCAGCGTCAAATTTGTCACTTGCCCCTCAGCTTTCTCAATCACTTGCCCCTCAGCTTTCTCAATCACTTTCTCCTCAGCTTTCTCAATCAGTTCCTCCTCAGCTTTCTCAATCACTTCCTCAGTGATTGGTTGGACAGCAGGTGCAGACGCAGTTTGGAAATCTTCACCCGTTTTGAGGACAGAATTATCAATCTTGAAGGTGGCATTCTCACTTTCGGTGAAGAGTTTTGTAAGAGCCGGAGCTGATTCCAACCATGGATCCGGAGGTTGGTAGGTGATTGCAATGACAGTAAAAATCAAAACTGAGAATACAAACACAGAGAAACATAGGTTGCTAATAATCCTTATTAGATTTTGCCCAATTGGCTCGGTAGTTGGATTTGTATCCCTCATGGGGGTTTCCAACTCTTCAAATCAATCAAGAAAATGGATAGAACCCAACTTTTATCTCACCAAATTCATTCACACTATCCCCTCAAAATCCAATCTTTATGCCAATACGAACCAACCCTTGAAACAAGCAGGAAGTGGAAGATAAAATGAGGGAAGAAAGGGACGAGCTTAGTATTGAAATGGGTTTTGGCGAGATATGAGCAAACGGGTTTTAATTCTTGCCCTAAGGGAGACAAGAAAATGGGATGTGCTAAGCTTTGGTTAGAACTTAGAAGTAAAGTGTAAGTCAGCTTGACTATATAGAAAAGTCAGTTGTCGCCCGCAATTCTTTCGTCCTCCTAATATTTATTCTAACAAATAAATAAATATAAAAACTTCTATTAACTCAAAAAAAACGAAAAAAATAATATTTTAAAAATCAGACCAATCATCAAATCAATTAAAGAAAATATTTAAAATTTAAAAGTCCAATCGGTAATAAACTGCTATAAAATAAGTAAATAACAAATAAAAATAAAACTTATAAGAATAAGTAAAAATAAAATATTTTATTAAAATAAAAAATTCACCAATGTCTATTATTATATAATGAACTAATAATAAATAAACATGCGCTTAATATAAAACTTAAAATAACAATAAAAATTAAAATTATATTTCTGAAGAAGGTTGTGTCTTATCATTATCAAAAGTTCAAATTCTCTAACATTATTTAAAGATTCTTAAACTACGCTTTCATCCAAAGTATTTATATTCGTAACTACGCTTTCATCTAAAATATTTGCATCAACTTCTTCTAATACATTAAAATAAATTAAAAATTAGTAATGTCTCAATCGTAAACTTGTAATATAGTATAATTTTAATTTAAATATAATCAAAATTGTTTCACCTGAAACAAAATCTGGTTCTAGATTCAGATTTGTATCTTCGTCACCTAGAGGTAAGCAGCTACTGTGAAGGGTAATATGATCAACTGAATTGAAATGAGTATATCAATCTACTTTTACCCGGGCCAACTGGTATGCACAGAAAAAAAAGCAGAGCTCTTCTCTGTGATACTTGAGTTGATTGGCTTTGCATTTACAAACCGAAACAGAAGAAACAAAGATTATAGATATCCCAGACCTGCAGGGAAAATCCTGATAGGAAGATATTAAATTGAAATCAAGCTAACATCATTTAAAACGTAGAGCAGTATCAATTTCCAAGTTAGTTTTTCTCTTTGAGGATGATGATTCACTGTCTTGTTCTGCCAAATTTCTTTTAGCAGGAGGAAGATTAAAGGCAGAAAAATATACACAGGGTGCAATAAATTCACCATTTAAGTTTCCTTCTCTGCTGATGCTGAAACGGTGCATGTCCAATCTATGTACTTTTATGTCGATCGGTGAACCACCTTCTCTGTCGTTCTTAACTGTGAAAGAACAAATAATTTGTGTATCAATCAGTGTCAAAATACTATCAGATTATGGAATCAGTGAAGTTCTTATCTGCTCTTAGCTGCTGGATTAGCCAACAGTTTAAGGGACATGAGCTGGGTCCAATAAGCTTTCAATCAACATTTCATACCTGAAATAACATTGTAGTTTATTATTAGAGTAAAAATCATGAGGAAAACTCTAAATAGAACCACTTCAGTGTGGTCGTGATTAAACTTCACACAACAGCTGAGGTAATATCACAACAAGAAACGACCTTTTACGGCTGAAATTGATACTCCCCAGCACAGTTTGCAAGTTACATATGCCTAAAAACACTTTTACTGCGTATTAAATTGTATGTATATAAATTGTCAATCCTTGTTTCAGTTTATAAACAACACAAGATCTGGCGAGAAATAACAGAGGCTTAAAGTCTCCTGCATACCCGAAAGGCAGTTCTCGACATGCAATAGAGTTGGTGTTGATGGATCATCCAACTCTGGAATGTATGGAGGCATTTTAGTTGGAAAATTATCTTTATATTGAGTGCCAGTTTTAGGCCAAAACCATAGAGCTTGATGCTGCACAGTACTTGGATAAGCTTTTGCACATGCTTTCGTGAAGGTGTGAACCTGGAAACGCCATGGGAAGGTTACATATGTATGCATGCAAGTAATTTCTACTTGTCTTGTTTCAACAGACCTAGAAAAGTTTTCATATTTCTCCATGAAGATACAAGAACACAAATAAGACACTTGGCAAATGAAACAAAAGACCCAATGGATCAAAGAGAAGGGAAATTTTGTTGCAGATAAGAGTCGCCAAAATTGTCAAAATAGCTAAAGAAAAGAGTAATTGTCAAGTCAAGATCAGGATTCAAACCGGAGAGCCATCTAAGGTTGCCGGAGGAATAAACTTGCAATCACCCGAGCCACCAAAACACCAACCGTGGTACACACATTGCAGTCTCCCCCATTGATCAATTCTTCCCTCAGACAAGGGTGCCAACCTGTGAGGACAAACACCATCAAGCATTCTCCATGTACTCTCATTCCTATCCCACCATACCACAATGTCAAAGACCAATCGCCCTTTTGGCATGAGGCACTCTCTTGTCCAAATCACAGACTGGCATTAATGGATACCAATGATCAAGCCAATCAAACTTATCTTCTTGGCTATCAGTTTCAAGCACTGGATGTGTCGAGCCAACAATTTCATCTGAAAATGGGGTTGATGAGAAGTTAGAATAAAGATTGGATCTTGAGAAGTTTCTGTGATTCGATTGCACACATGAACCGGGTATTGAATAAAACTGAAGTTGCTGATTCCGTTTTCCACCAAGCTTATACTTCTTTGCTAGGAGGTTCACAGAAATAAAAAGGGAAGCTTGAAGAGCTCTCATTTCGACAGTGGCTGTGGAGGATAAGATTGGCTAATAGCTACTTCAATGTATTTATAGCAGCTAACATGCACTGAGGTCAGGTGCTTAACGGGTTGGAAACAGATTGAACTAACCCCACAGTGGATAAATCCAACTAGGAAACTAACCAGAAATGTTATTGTATGTAATTGTCTTCTACCTTTCTCCTGTAAAAGTTATCAGATTCTATTAATCACTTGCTTAAGATGGCGATCTTGCTATCTAAAATTAGTTTCACTGTCATTGTTAATCTATCTTCTTGTGTTCTAGCGAAAGACAAGCGAATGATTTCTTTGTAACTCTTGCCTTATTACTGATCTCGACAAGCTAATTTTCCAAACCATAAAATGCTTCGTTCAAGACTTTCAATGCTTTCTGTAAGAAAATCTGTCTCAGTGAGTTCTGTATGTTAGTTACATAAAAGATACGAACGGATTTACATTCACTGTGAAACTTTAAGCATCAATCTCAGCGAAAAGCATGGTTGTAGTCATGGTAATGGAAGTTTCTGTAGATGAAGTGTGCAAGCCATCTCGAGGCTGCAAAGCAAACGATTGCCATTGCAACTGCAGTATTCCTTGCGATGGTGGACGTCATGCTCTGCTTGGTTGCAGCCACCACTCCTATTAAAACTACAGATAATACCTGCAGGGTGACCTCCAAAGCATTGAGACCTTTATGAGCAGTACTGCAACTGCTGCAGTTTAGGACATGGGACCAGTACCTGCAAAATCCAATTCAATTATGGAAGTGCACAAAACTGAATCCTGAACTTTCAACTATAGTTCCAACATTTACTACCTATCCATCAGTTGTTCTCTAGGAGGTGTTGGTGGAAGAGCCCCACTGTACTTGCCTCTCCAATCGACTCCACCACCAGCATATTTGTTAAGCCATCTTCTGAAACCAACCACAAGAGCATCCGACTTTGTTGGTATGAAACAGGCCTTTTGCCAATTAGCAGGACCAATATCCATCAGCTTGCGCTCCTGCAAGAATAAAAAACAAATTGTGTCTGATATCACTGGATGACTATTGGATCAGCTAGTTCATCTGGCAAGTACCAGGTAATGTTCTCATTTTCTAAAATCAGTGAGATAAATCTCTACAATAATATGCACTTTATCTTTAGAATCACCTCCACATGAAGAAGATACAAATCTGAATCCAGAATCAGGTTTTGGCCAATATGAAAGAACCATCTTGGAACAATTTTGTCGACCCAAATTCCAAAGTTTCTTGGAAACGTCCATATCAATCTGCTGTTGCCTGGACTAACTGGAACACAGATGAAAATTAAAGCCGCTCTCCTTTGTGCCGATGATTGCTGCAATGCAAAATGTTAGAGAACATCAAATCATCAGAAAAATAAGTCCTAAAACAATTTTTTTGGGATTGTAGTTAATCTAATTAGCTACAAATTGATCAGCCAAAGCATGCAATTAGCATAGTGTGTGAGAAAGTTTCAACTTGAACTTGCAGCATAACCTACCAAGAACTTACCTTTTGAGTTCCAGCTGATGACACAACTCCAGTTCCTTGATCTGCCTCAGATTCAGTATAAGCATAAAACACACATGGTGCAATGAATTTACTACCACCCCATTCCTGTTTTGCAATAAATCCATTTACGCCTAGTTTCTTGACACTCATTTCCACGGGTCTCCCACCTTCTCTGTCACGCTTCTCTATCACACAAATTTTGTTTGGTTGACATGAAAATCCATACAAGGTAGTGAAATACAGCATATTAAGTTTAATGTTCATCCAGGAACTTTTATTTACCTTTTGGTTTTCGTGTTTGCATTAACCCATAATGTGCATAAGGAACATGAGCAGGATCCATAAGGTTTTCAATCAAGACATCATACCTGAAAAGCAGTTCTAACTTAGAGAGGGCAGTGAAAATCAGTTCAATTCTGCGTTATCCAAAGTGCTACTCTATCTTGTTGCACTCTCAAACTCAAACTTATGCCAGAGAAATCAAACAAGGAATATCTCAACACACCCATAAGGAATATCTCGGTTTCCCATTAACTTGGTAAATGATGGATCATCCAATTCCGGGAGGAAGGGAGGTTTTTCTTTCTGAATGATGTCCTTGTATGCAGGATCAGTACTTGGCCAAAACCACACTATGTCATGGTGCACAGTGCTTGGATAAACTGCTGCACAAGCTTTCTTGAATGTATGTACCTACACTTACACGATTAGCCTGTATCTGAAAATCTGATCTAAAACCAATTTTCTATGCCGATCTAAGCACATTTACTAATTGACTAATTTGTATAGAGTATATAATCTTCACGGTTGCTTACCGGAGGGCCGTCCGGTGGTGCTTGAGGGATGAATTTGCAATCACCAGACCCATTGAAGCACCAGCCGTGATAAACACACTGCAATCTCCCCCATTGATCGATTCTTCCTTCGGACAACGGAGCCAACCTATGAGGACAAGCATCATCGAAGACTTTCCATGATTTCTCATTCCTATCCCACCAAACCACGACATCAAGACCCATCACTTTCTTTGCATGTGGCACCCTTTTGTCCAAATCACAGACTGGCATAACCGGGTACCAATGTGAAAACCAGTCAAATTTCTCTGCTTTAGTGTCGTCTTCAACCTCTGGCTCAGGTGGGTCTACAGACTCCGTTGAGACAGAGAAAGGCGATGGTGATATTGCAGTGAAGAACTTGAAAAGTTTCGATGTGTTCCCTTGAATCTTCGAGAAACCTGAACTCGGTCTTGAATCATGCGGGAAAGTGACGAACTTTGGTTTGGTATGTTGGGTTTTGAATATCCAAGTTGGGACTTTTACAGATAAAACAGGGGAAGCTCTTATAGCTTCCATGGCTGCTGCTTCTTTCAGAGCTGAAACCCGATGAATACTTAGCCAGAAAGCCTTATCTATGGCCTGAAAAAAAAGATCAAAAAAAAGCAAAGGAAAACAAGCTCATTTACCAGAAGAAGCTCTAAGCTAGAAGATTTCTTATGACAATTAGCCATTGCTGTACCCTTTTCTCGCATGCGTTTCTTGTTGACTCTGGAGTAAAAATATTATTGTTTCTTGTACATGGTGTCTTTGGGATTACGTTGAGGTATAGTAAATGTTATGCGACTCACGTTTGAAGACAGCTCTCCCGTAACTCTTATGTTACTTCCTGGCTATGATTGGTTGAGGGTCCATTTCTGATCAATTTATTATCTTTCAAATTTCGTTTAAACCAAGCTTTTTGTTCATTATCTTATGGCAATATCATTGACAAGTGTCTGCTTGTTAACCTCTAGTCCTCCATCGCATGAAAACATGCAGGACGACTTTTGCAGCCATTCATATATAGTAGTGAAGATAAGATAGTCTAGACATTGAAGTAAGGAAGCAACATGACGTAGATAGTACGACCTGGACAATTCGAAGAATCAAATCATCGATGCGAGGTTGGATTTTCCAATTTCTAACTTGCTAGCAATTTGGTAGGCCTTTTCTGTCTTACAAGTTTGAAACAAATTTAAAAGATCGAGTCTAAGTCCATTTAGTAAAACTAAATTTTTAATTTTTTTAGTTTGAATATGATCTGTACGTTTTTGCTACTTTCAAACTCAATGTGATCCTCTGTTTTTAGATTCTCGCTGATTTTCAACTAAATGATGAGAATTTTCAGTGAAAATACTCTCCCAAAACTTGCATGTCTCCCTCTGATAAAGACTCAGAAGAAGAAGCTGTCTCCTTCTGGAGTGAGCAGTTTCTAAGTAAGAACCTGTCAACTTAGGAACTACTTCATACATTTTTAAGCGTCAGATTCCCGATAGCCACTGATATTTTACTCTCTGAGTGCAGATATGCAGATAGCTCGTGCTACTCCAAG
Organism: Erythroxylum echinodendron; assembly: GCA_027575705.1. Taxonomy (NCBI): domain Eukaryota; kingdom Viridiplantae; phylum Streptophyta; class Magnoliopsida; order Malpighiales; family Erythroxylaceae; genus Erythroxylum; species Erythroxylum echinodendron. Next base: position 239,275 of record JANZXR010000003.1, read on the forward strand.
AGCAATGTCTAGCCTCTGGTGTTTCAATGTCCTTTGTTCTTGTTTTCTTCCATGTTGAATAACAATTTATAGAGTGAATGAACTATTCTGGACGGACTCGTTACAGTAAAAATTGACTCATAAACAGAAACCCATTGAAGCTCTGCTGGTGCCTTGTGTTCACATCTTCATCTAGTGTTTCATAGTATTAAGTTTAAAAATTGACTCAGAAACAGAAACCCATTGAAAGCTCTGCTGGTGCCTTGTGTTCACATCTTCATCTAGTGTTTCATAGTATAAGTTTACTCGTTGGTACTTCCAACTTCCCTGAATAGTATGGTTAGTTGGAGGAATGGCCTGACTATTGGATTCAACCATGTTGAAATATCTCAACTTTAAGAACAGAAAGCTTCTTCTTCGTTTGAAATGGGCTTCAAAACCCAAGAGGATCTTATAAATTTCATCTGGTATTGTACAACAGGAAAGTATAGAGAAAGTTAATGTATAGAAGTGATCTTTAGCTACATGGGAAAGGAAAAAGAATAATGTATAGAAGTGATCTTTAGCTACATGGGTAAGGAAAAAGAATAACAAAGAATTCCTATACCATCTACTGTATTCACAAAAAGAAGAATGAATGAATTAGAATCTATTCACGAGTGAATTAGAATCTATTCCACGCTTATTCCTATCTACTTTCCATTAATATCCTTCAAACTGACTTCTCTTAATCCAAACTTCTTCCTGTGAAGTATGGTGAGCCAATGGTTGCTGTTAATTCCCAGGAAAAGTTTGTGGGAACGGAAAATTTTCGGGTCAGTAGGGTGTTGCTTCCTGTTTTCAATTGGCTGGCACTTCTTGGGGACAGGTTCACTTTCTCTAAAGCCTGGAATTGAAGTTCTGAGGGATAGTCCCTTACACAGCCAATTCTTGGACCTGCTCCTGTTGTCCATTTGCAAGATAATTGCTTCCCCAATTGATATGAATTTGTTCCCTTCTTAGAGTTAATCCTTTGAAGGATTGCTTCTTTAGGGACGTTTTCTACTTCATTATCTTCGTTCCCTTCATGAAGCCTGTTTTGCTTTGGAGTTGAGTGATCCTGTTCCTTAGATATCCCCTCAACTGCACATCCGTAGTCAGCTCTCGATGAAACGTCCGCAGACACACTGCTCCCACTCGGGTCAACAGACTGATCTTCACCCACTTCTTCAAATAGTTCATCTCTTCTCGGTATTTCAAGATTGCTTAGTTTTCTACTGAACTTGTGGAATCTGTCTGACTTCAGTTGTTCCACTGCATCAGAGGCATCTTTTTCCTCCAAGGCACTGTTTGCTGCAGCATCCAAGGCATCAACAATGTTGTAGAAGTCCTCCTCAGATGAGTTGTTTCTAACATGCTGACTGCTTCTTTGTTTCGAATGTGAGTTTTCTTCGTCATCTAGCGGACTAGTCTAAATCAACCAAAAGAAAGTGATTATAGCTTCACATTTTGGGTTCTCTATCAATATTATATGATCAGGATACAGAAATATGTTCTTATACCTTCACATCAGAAAGATCCACATTGTTTTCTCTGAGAAATGAAAGGAAATCCTTAAAATTCTCCTCTGTAGGCCGATAGTGACCACTGTGAGGCCAAACTGCCTGTCATATAGCAAAGATCAATCGATATCAACAGACTATATAAACATATAACACCAACTAAATCAATTTCAAACAACATTGGTATTTATAGCTATACCTTAAGGACACCATTTTTAACGATTAATCTACCAGCAGCAGTTGCTACTCCTCCAGCCAAGAAGCTAGAATGCTGAAATCTGCCTTTCTTCTTCTTGCCAACATACAATGCCTTGGATGTACTTAGCACAAATATCCACTTGGCATCATCTGTGGTATGGAGGATCTCTCCTGTCTGCTTGTAGATAAATTTCCCCTCTTCTGCAACAACTTCATAGGCCTTCCTTTCAATCTGTAAGAGTGAGAATCTATCAGTGAAACCATTTAAGTCGATCAATAGCAAAGTGAAGGAGAAAAAAGAGCGGAAAGCTTACCGGACCAAGATACTTTATGCACTGTTGTTGAAGTTTTGATCTAGGGCATTTCTCAACAATATTTACTTCCTTCCCTTCTCCTATATCCAACCTGCAGTATCGATGCCAATATGTGAAAAATGTTTCTTTTTATATTTGTGATTACTGAAATGAATAATTTCTAGCCAGAAAGTTACCAGTAGAAGAAGGGTTCTCTGCTCTTTGATTGTAGCCATTTAACATAATAGAAGTGTAAATTATGCCCGTAACGATGCCGTGGATCAATCTGTTTTTTCACAAGAGACACATCAATTTGGTATTAGGATGGATGTGAAAAATGATAAAGATAATTTCCATATAACTGCTTTACACAACCTTACCGCTTCAAGCCAGTGCTGTAAAGCAAGTTTCCGAGCTTTGTCGTTCTTTGATAAACCTTTTCCAACTTTTGCAGCTCTTGTTCTTGCTCTTGACCAACGTGAAATAGCAGTTTCATGTTTCTCAATATCGAAGAAAGAAACAGAACTCCTCTTGAGCTCAGCAAAATCTAAGAGTTTCCACCTAAAACAATTTGAAATAACTGCGTTAGATGCATTTTTTGACAGGTTATGCAAAGATAAGAACTTTGAACATAGAAATAGAAAGACACCAGCTTTGCTCCACAATAACTGCACAATCTGCGAGCTTTCTCCTAGTGCGGAAGCTTTTATACACTTTCTGCAACTTTAAAGCAGCCTCATGCTTGGGATTGTTGGGATCAGAAAATGACAAAACTTTTGTTGTTCCCAGGCGAAGGGAGTCCATTCCCATCTGTTTTTTCGAGATCAGCTTATCAAATTCCCTCCCTTTAAAGCTGACAGATCTCTCTAGCACCATCTTTCCAGAACCCAAAGATCTCATTATCTTCGGCTCTGGATCCTGACTGCCGAAACTAACTGATCGTACAGGAGTTTTAACTTCATCATCGCCAAAGCTAATAGATTTCACTAAAACAGATTCCAAGGCATTTTCCACATCAATGTCCTCTGCAAATGGGCACGTAAAAGATATTCCCATTCGAAAGGGAAACGTACTTTTGGCAATTTATGTATTCTGGTTTCCTGTTGAAACGAATCAGAAGCATCCAAACTTAGTATTACAGGCAACTTATATTCAATGGATTATGAATGTTGGATACTGAACAAACACTTTAATGTAAAAAAAAATCCAAAATGAGACTACTATGTAAAAACCTGTATAATCAAAACCAATTGCAGAAAACATTATTCTCTCTTGTACATGGTACAAATCATATAACAAGTGAAACAGGCTATACACATTCACCATGGAGGCCTCAAAATTGCATGTCAGTATGAGAATAGAACTACTGTTGCAGAAACAAGACAATGGATCTGAGGATAGCCGAAAACAGTCAGCTTAAATCCTGAATCCATAGCAAAGGACCAAAAGGCCCAAAACCAGGAAAAAAACCAACATTTTTACGAGAACCCAAAAATCCTTGAATGAAATGCAACCGATCCATTACCAACAAATAATGGATCTAACAAACTCATAACCACAATATCAGACTCTAGAGAGACAGAATAACTAACATTCCAATGTAACCGGGACCAGAAAACAACAGCAGAAGCATCAGAAATCAGGTTTAGGACACGAAAGAACAGGCTTTTTACCATTGAAGGCCGATGTCCATACTCTAAACAGAAGAACCACCAAACAAAACTGGGAAAAACCAAGAAAAGTTAGCAACATAAGGGAAGCATTACCTTGAATTGTGTAAGATAAAGGCCCCAGAAAATGGAGGAGATGGTTTCTGTCGAGATTTGGAATAGCAATCCGCGTTAAAAGGTCGATTTTGGATATGGATTTCACTTAAAGGTTTGAGCTTTCAGAGCTATACTAAGTAACATGTCTAACCTCGTCCCTCACGATCACTTATATATATACACAACAGGGGGAGAAAGCAAGTGAAAGTCTACAGAAAATGCGTCTAGACTTGGAGAGCGAAAGAGAGACGTAATAAAGAGTGTCGGGGGAAGAGAGAGAGTCGCAGTTTCCAAACCACGTGGCTTGGACTCCTAGTACCGGTAGGAGACATTGACTAGAATGTTTCCATTTCTTACCAAAAACATAAAGCTGTAACTTTAGGACACCCTTTAGGATCATTTCATCGACTCCAAACTCAAACATTGATTTCTTTAACTATAAACGTCCCAAGATTTTACCTTTTCTTCCAGGTTCAAGCACTCTCATCCAAACTCAAACATTGATTTCTTTAACTATAAACGTCCCAAGATTTCACCTTTTCTTCCAGGTTCAAGCACTCTCTTCCTTTAATGCTAAAAAATGGTAAAGGTCTTGTTTTTTCAATAACAAACGAACAAGTTCTCATTTTTAGAGTAAGTTTTGGTGTAATTATCTATCCTATTGTATTTTGAGAAATTATGAAGAAGTTCTTGAAAAAAGATATAATTTTTAGAGTCAATTTTGGTGTAATTATTTATCCTGCTGTGTTTTGAGAAATTATGAAGAAGTTCTAAAATATTTTCCAAGAAGCTATGGTGGTCACAATCAAAATAAACGTCATGCGTAGTTCCAACACAATGTGAGATTGACCTGGTTCACCATCGCCACCAGTGATGTCATTTAAGTAGTTCGGTACTTCCAAGTAATTTGGCAGCGTAACTTAACCTTCAAGCTTCTTGTTTTAAGGTTTTATTAATCCTTGTGTTTAAGCAGGACCTACACTGGATGTTGTTATTGTCTTATGTTTTATTTAAATTGCAAAGTAAGATTTTTTTTCCATAAAATTTCATCTTTGAGTTTTATAATATTATTATAGTCTTTATTTTTTTTTAAGTATAAAGAAAACTATTTCTGAGAAGCCTAACGGACAACATCTTTCGTGTAATAAGAGGCTCAACGAGCAACACCACTATAATATAAATGACATACGTTTTTACGAGAATTGTAACAACACGGTATGAAATCGAACCTAAGACCTAACGCACGTCAAGTCCCGCTCTCAACTATCCAGCCACAGCCTTCAGGGCTTTAAATTCATTAATATGATATAATAAAGAAAAATTAAAGAATTAATTATAACCAAAAATAATTAAATTACAAGCTTTCTAGTAGGTATAAATAACATAATTCATATCCTATTCGGGGGAATCGATGATGTATTTGCACACGTTGGAATCTTTTTGCGATGAGGTGTAGGATTTTGTTGTTTGTATCACAAGCGAACAACACTTAACAATATTGCATGAGAAACTTCCAAGTAACCTTCTTATATGACCAAGAGGGATTTTGTTGAGCTAATAGCAACAAAACGGCACTTACAAGGTCTAAACATTTGTCTTTAGTTTATTCTCGAAGAAGAAGCATTCAAGCTTTTTACATAGATACATATATATGCTATTTATATCAAAACCAATTGATTAGAGTTGAATTGCACCTTTCGAGTTTGACTAACCTTAAATCCAAGTTCAAGCTAAAGTTCAGTCAATTCAAACCCGACCCAATTTACTAATATTCAATATATGCATATTAACACATCATATATCCTCAACTAATAGAAACTAAACCTAACGCATCGCCTTTTTTTATTAAATTTATTTTATTTATATTTTTTTTAATTTTAATTTAATAATTATAATTTGAAATTATATGACTGATAATATTTTTTATGAAATATTTAATTTACTAAATTTATTTTATTTATATTTTCTTATTTTAATTTAATATTTTCTTATTTATAATTTGGATTTATATGACTAATAATATTTTTATTAAATATTTTATTTACTAAATTTATTTTATTTCTATTTTTATTTTAATTGAATATTTTAAATTTTATAATTTAAATTTATATGACTAATAATATATTTAATTTACTAAATTTATTTTATTTATATTTTATTATTTTAATTTAATATTTTATTATTTGCAATTTAAAATTTTTATAACTAATAATATATTTTTAATTATTTTTACAATAATTAATAGATTATTAAATCAATAGACTTTTTAGTCATTTTATCTCTTTTCATCAACAGCAACTACACTTATTAAATACCTATTTTCACGTTTCGGCAATTACCAAAATAGCAATTTTAAACACATAAGTACTTGTCGTTTTAATATATTGATTTCAGCAAGTTATCAACCACTACGGTTCTCCCAAACTGAGCCCAAGTATTTTAAGATGAGAGTAAGTGGGAACCATACCACAGAGACTAGCCTTTTACACGTCATAATGCTTGCACACTTATTAAATTATACATCAACTAACCATTAGGATATACCATAAACTATGTCTTTAAATCGAGATTAAAAGCACTTTATTAATTACAAAACATGTCTTTCTCTTCTAATATGAACAATTATAATCAACCGAACCACCGTTAAGGTTTAATTAAAGCACCCTAACTCGTGATTAGATGAACTAATTGGGTATACCTTAGGAAACGAAGGTAAATTGCTAAATTGGCCAACTTGAAGTGCTTGTCAACGATCGATACTGTTAATTAATAGCATTATAATAATAAATGAGTAATTCTTAATGAAAACATTTTTAGTATTATTTTGAATATTTTTTAATTCTTTAGATATGTATAAAAATATGATCATAACATCGCATTTTCTTTTCTTACAACCTTTTCAAGTCGATTATTTTTATATATCAAAATAAGAAACTATCCTTTTTCTTCACAATGACCAACACTCGACTATACTATATGATCCTACAGTCTTATTACATTAATATGATCATACTTACCTTTGGTTATTTTGTAATGCCAAGAACTTTGACCAAAAGCACGTCTAATTTATTGCACATTATTCAAGATATGACCTGTAAAACAAGAGCGCATGCACACTTTTCTTCTGGTTTTCAAGCTTTTGTTCAGCTCTACCTTTTAGCCGATTTGTGCCTTAAAGTGAGGGACGGTGACACAAAAACCTCGCTCCTACAATAGTTGTTTTGCATTTGAACCACATCAAAGACAAACGCTCAACTCGTTTGCTTATCTACGACTAGGTTTTGTCATCCTCCTCCACCTACCATGTCTCTTCTTTTTTGTTTTCCTCCTTTATAAAATCGTTCTTTTCTTGACATCGAGAGAGAGAGAGATCAGGTCGAGGACCCATTAAGCCATCAATCATTAAATTCATTCTTATATCAATCACAAATTAAGGCAATGCTTTGTCACACACAACTGTCATTTTCGGATCTCCATGCATGGACGACTTTGAGATGGGTACTTCGTACCGTACACAAGCTGGGTGGGGTTTGTGTAGGAAGTCCACGTGTTGGATGCCCTTTTGGCCACGTCGCACCTGCTCGAAATAAGACGTTACGGATGTACCTAATACCTAATTAAACAAGCAAATCCGATCCAGTGGCAGAAGCTGGTAAGTTTAAATTGATGGAGAAGCATTCGTTTAAGAACTTGAATGGGATATGGAAATAATACGAGAATGGTACTTTGTATGTTCTCCATGCATGATTTTTAATTAAGAGGGTTGTTTTGTGCTCAACAAGAGGTCAATGTAGTTAATAATTATAATACATACGGCCATAATTACAGTAACATTTATCAATATCGGTTCAAATCACTTTATCACAGCTTCCTGATTAAATGAATTATAAGTGAATGATCGGTGATTAACATAAGCTCAGGCAACCAGTGAGCTTACAAGTGGTACGTCTTCAAAGGAAATAGAGAAATAAAAATGGGAGAAGCAAGCAACAGAGGCAAGAGGAGGAGGAGGAAGCAGACAGGTATAGCTGGATAACACGTCAAGTAAAAGACAGCTGTGTCTTGTAATGTTTTTGTAAGTATGAATCAGTATATTATTACATACATATATTAATAAAGATTCTGTTTAAACAAGAGTAGATAGAGATTGGAATGGAGGTAGTAATGTTGGTGTCACCGTCCCACTGAACCCCACAGTAATACCAAAAACGCGCTTTTAGTTTGTACAAGAAAAGAGGAGAGGCACCGACGAAAGAAGAGACAGAGCAGAGACCATCATTAGATTGTTAAAGCAACTTTGGGATTACGTCGTAAACTACAAAGTCAACTACTTTTTAATGAACAAGTTTGTGTTGTGTTGTGTTGCCTGTTGTGGGGTGGAATTGAAAACTTTTGATTCTGCGCGTTTTATCCTTAGGAAGTTTGTATTTAATACTTATAACGGCAAAAAAGACAGTTTCAATTTACAATTGTCTTTGAATTTTTTTAAAATTAAACTAATAAGATAAGAGATTTAATAAAAAGTTCAATCAATAATAGACCATCACAAAATCAGTTAAAAATTGAATAACATTGAAGAGAATATTTTAATTGTCAAAAATGATAGGCACCTTTTTCGATACCTAACAAAATTGAATTATCAAAAATGGTAGGCACCGTTTTCAGTGCCTTTCCACTTCTCCTACCTATAAATAAGCAGGGGATGAATAATAGCATATAGAAAACTCATAAGCAGAACAAAGAGAGACGTGAGGTGAGAGGGAAAGAAAGAGAGGCAAAAATATTTTGTCTATTTTTGTGAGTCTAGTTTTTCTTCTTGTAATTTTTCAATTTTTTCAGTAGTAAAATTCTTTTATTATCGCCTGCAGTTTTTTACCTTGATTTGGGGATTTTCCATATAGAATTTGTTTGTTTATTGCTATTCTTTTTGTCCTATTTAGTTACGAACTTGCTCTAATCTGATCAATTTTTACAACAAGTGGTATCAGAGCGAGGTAAGAAAATTATAACGAATTTTGTGGCGTAATCCGTTCGGAGTTTGGATGAGCATAGTAAAAGTTTATGAACAGTAATCACAAAAGGTGACAATTGTTCATGTATTTATTTTTTCATTAAACTGTGCTGTAATTCACGTATACATTACTATTTACGTGTACAGTACTATTCATACATATACATACGGTACTATTTTTACATATACGAAACTATTCATATATATGGGTACTATTCACATATACGAGTACTATTCACGTGAAATAGTAAGAGCTACATGATGTTCGTGATAGAAGTAATGGCTGCAAAATTTGAGATTGAAAAGTTCAATTGGAGTAATTTCTCATTGTAGAAGTTGAAGATGAAGGTTATCTTAAAGAAAGATAATTGTCTGACAGCTATTAATGAACGGCCAACTAGAGTCACAGATGAAAAGTGGAAAGAGATAGATGAGAATGTTGTAGCTAATGTTCACCTAGCTTTAGCTGATGGAGTATTATCCAGCATGGAAAACAAGAAGATTGTGAAGGAATTATGAGATCACCTCACAAAATTATACGAGACTAAATCACTGCACAACAAAATTTTTCTGAAGAGGAAACTATACAATTTACCCATGGCGGAATCTACTTCAGTGAAGAAGCACTTAAATATTTTAAATACTCTATTTTTCCAACTCACATCATTGAGACACACAATAGAAATAAGTGAACGTGCAAAACTTCTACTCCAAAGTCTACGAGATTCGTATGTTCAACTCACCATCAATTTAACAAACAACATAGACACTTTAGTATTTGACAATACTGTAACTGCTATTCTGAAAGAAGAGGGTCGCGCAAAAGTAAGGAAGAAAGACTGACAAATTAGCAACAAGCAGAGACCTTGGCGATGACAAGAGGAAGATCAATAAAACATGGCCCAAGTGGGAGTCATAATCATAGTAGATTGAAATCCAAGAGTAGGAAAAATTTCAAGTGCTACAATTGCGGTAAGAAAGGGAACCTGAAGAAGGATTGTTGGAATCTGGATAAGAAATATTCTATTCCTCAAGGAAATGCTACAAATACTTCAAATGATGTATAACTTCTCGATTCAGCAGCTACTTTTTACATGACCTCTTGAAGAGAATGGTTTTATCTATATGAATCTGTCTCTAGGGGATCTGTGTACAGCTATAATGATCAAGCTCTGAAGATTATTAGTATCGGCACCATCAAGTTAAAGATGTATGATGGGATAACTCAAACTATTAAAAAAGTGCGACATGTGGAGGGCCTGAAGAAGAATTTGTTGTCTGTAGGACAACTAGATGATCCCAGTTTCAGATTTGATATTCAAAACAAGATCTTGAAGGTGATTAAAGCAACACTGGTATTTATGAAAGCAGAGAAACTTGTTGTAAATCTGTATATGCTGAATGGAGTAACTTTGCAAGAAAGACAGACATTCATTGTGGTGACTAGTCCAGATGATAAATATGCAACAACGTGGCATAAAAAGCTTGGACATATGTCAGAACAAGGAATGAAGGTACGTATAGAGAAGAATCTACTTCCAGGTCTCACAAAAGTGTCATTACCTTTTTGTGAGCATTTCATTATGAGTAAAAAGCATCAATTGAAGTTCAACACATCAAAGTTCAGAAGCAAAGAAATTCTAGAATTAATTCACTTTGATGTATGGCAAGCACCGGTTACATCCCTAGGAGGAGAAATTTTTTTTGTGTCATTCATTGATGAGGTGAATCAAAAGGCAATTCACGATAGCATACACTTCTTAATAAAATTGAGTAGCAGAGCGAATGAATAGAACTCTGTTGGAAAGAACACAAGTGATGTTGAGTACTGCAAGTTAATATAAGAAATTCTAGGTAGAAGTAGTAAATACCACCTGTTATGTAGTAAATCGAGCTCTATCTACTGTAATTAAGTTGAAGACACCGATATAGATGTGGACTGGTAACAAGTGGATTATTCCAACCTCTATATATTTGGAAGTCCTGCTTATGTAATATTCAGTGCCTAAGAAACTACGAAATTGGATCCAAAATTCAGAAGATATATTTTCTTGGGATATGCTAAAGCAGTAAAGAGGTATAGTCTATGAGATCCCACTACCCACAAGATTGTTATCAGTAGGGATGTTATCTTCATGGAAGATAAGGATCAAGAGCAAGCAGAAAATGTTGACACTATACAAGATGATTTAAAGACTACAATAGTATAGGTGGAAAGGGAATTTGATCAAAATGATTCTTTTGAAGTTGCACCAGAGCACAAGGAGCAAGAACCGGTCAAATATGATGTTTCAGATACTCAAAGATCAACTCGCACAGATAGAGCACCGAACTGGCACTCGTATTATATTATGGAGAGCAATATTGCATATTATATTTTAACTGAGGACGGAGAGCCATCAACTCTTCAAGAAGCAATGAATAGTTTAGATGCATCTCAATGAATGGCAGCAACGTTGGAAGAAATTGAAGCTCTGCATAAGAATAAGAAATAAGAGTCGGTATCACTATCACAAGGAAAAATGCCTATTGGCAATAAATGGGTTTACAAGATCTAATGGAGTGGTGACGATCAAATATAGCGATATTGTACTAGATTGGTGGTAAAATGATATGTTTAAAAGGAAGGAATTGACTTTAATGAAATATTTCTTTTGTGGTTCGACTCACTACATGTCCTAGCGATGTGTGCTACATTTGACTTGCATCTTGAGCAATTAGATGTGAAAATTGTATTTCTTCATTGAGATCTTAAAGAAGAAATTTATATGCTCCAGCCAGAAGGTTTTGAAGAAAAAAGGGAAAGAGAACTTGGTTTGCAGGTTGAACAAATCTCTGTATAGTTTAAAGCAGGCGTTGAGGTGTTAATATAAGATAATTTGATTCCTTCATCATGAGCCTTGTATATAGTAGACTAAATACAGACCTTTGTGCATATTTCAAGAGGTTTGAGAAGGATGATTTTATAGTCTTATTGTTGTATATAGACGATATGTTAGTAGCAGGTCCTAACAATGATCGTATCAAAGAATTGAAGGCACAATTGGCTGTAGAATTTGAAAGACTTGGGACTAGCAAGCAAGATTTTAGGGATGCAAATTCACTGAGACAGAAATAATAGGAAGATTTGACTTTCTCAGAAGAATTACTTGAATAAGATCTTGCGGCGATTTAACATGTAAGATTGTAAGTCAATTTATACCCCTTTTCCTGTTAATTTCAAGTTATCCCCAAGTATGAGTCATAACAATGAAGAAGAGAGTATGGAGATGTCTCCAGTATCGTATGCATCAACAGTAGGAAGCTTAATGTTCGCTATAATTTGTACAAGACCAGACATTGCACATATAATGGGAGTAGTTAGTCGATACATGACAAATCCTGGTCGAGTGCACTGGAAAACTGTTAAGAGGATTCTCAAATATATCAAGAGGGAACCTCAGATGTTGCATTATGTTATGGAGGTCAGATTTTATTGTCAAAGGATATGTTGATGTTAATTATACAAGTGATCTTGATAAAAAGTAAATTCATTACAAGATATGTGTTTACACTAGTTAAAGGAGCTGTGAGCTGGGTTTCAAAACTGCAGTCAATTGTGGCTACTTCAACAACAAAAGCAAAATATATAGTAGCTACATAAGCCAATAAAGAAGCAGTGTGGTTGAAGATATTGTTGGAAGAATTTGGGTATAAACAAGAGAATGTTACTTTGTTTTGTGATAACCAAATTGTTTTACATCTTGCAAAGAATCCAACATTTCATTCAAAGACAAAACACATTCGAGTTTAATACCACTTCGTTTGTGAGAAAGTGGAAAAAGGAACGATGGATATTCAGAAAATTCATACCATAGATAACTTGGCAGATTTTATGACAAAAGCAATCAATGTTGACAAATTTATGCAGTGTCAATCCTCGTGTGGCCTGACAGAGACGTAAGCAACATGAAATATCAGGGTAGAAAGAATAATGTAAAGAGTTGATTGACTCTCTATCAAATCTTCAAGTGGGAGAATTGTCAAAAATAGTAGACATCGTTTTCGGTGCCTATCCACTTCTGCTACCTATAAATAGGTAGGGATCAAGAGTAAAATATTGAAAACTCATAAGCAGAACAAAGAGAGACGCGAGGTGAGAGAGAAACAAAGAGAGAGACAAAAATAATCTGTGTATTTTTGTGAGTCTAATTTTTCTCCTTGTAATTCTCTAATTTTTTTCAGTAGTAAAATTCTTTTATCCTTGCCCGTGATTTTTATCCTGATTTAGGGGTTGTCCACGTAAAATCTGTCTGTTCATTACTATTCCTTCAGTCCTATTTAGCTGTGAATCTACTCTAATCTGGTTGATTTTTACAACACTTACTTATCAAAAAATTTAATACTTAATTAAAAAATGAGACTGCTAAATGAAATTTACTGGTTTATTTTAGTTTATAAAAATTGATTAGTTTATGAAAATCAACCGATTAATTAATAGACCGATCAGTTTTTAACAATAAAGATTGTTATATTAAATTAAATCGAAAAATAAAAAATTGAATCAAAAAGTTGACCAATTTAATATTTTCACTATTAAACCGACCAAATTAATTAGATTTTTAAAACATTGGTTTACATTATCAATTGAATTTAAGGGTCTAATACTAATATTTTTAATATTGAAATTAAATTTTGATACTAGGAATGAAAATAAGAACTACTAAAATTTTCAGTTCACTTTTATACGATTTTGTTATTTGAATTTAAACGTCTAGCGTCAATCTTGTTGCTATTGAGAATTGAGATGGAATTTTGATACGAGGAATGGGAATTTACTATGAAACTTGACTGGTCATTGAGTAGTTGTAAATGGTGGAAGAACCAACAGCACATGCATGTTGAAAAATTGAAGATACATCACCTACCGAACTAAATCTACCTATTTGTTTTAACTCCTTACTCAAGGCTTTCATTTGTAGGAGGTTTTAAGTTTGAGTCGTTACAAAAAAGAGAGAGGAAAAATTTTCTCAGTTGATAATTTTCTAACCCTCTAGGCATGCTTCCTGGTCGGAATAATTGCAGACATCTCGTTTCCAGTGACAATGTGGAAGTTGAAACTATTAGGAAACTTGAGGTTAATGAGAACACGATGCTGAGTAAGGTCAATGATCAATCAGCAACTGACCAATCAATATGTGACGATTTTTTGTGCGCAGAAGTGTACAAGCTATGTAAGAATCTGAGAGACTTTAAAGTTTCAAATTTACCTCCTCTAAGACTCTTAAGGTGGAGTCTTAGAAGTTTAAGATTAATCTGACAAAGCTAAAATACCTGATGTATATCCCAAAAAAAAAAATCTACCAATTTCTCCTATATATATATACACATACACTATGTGTCCAAGTAGTTCTTTCTCGAGAATTGAACTTCCACCTTCTAAACGTTTCACTTATCGTATTTCACACTCTGGTTAAGTTCTTCCCTTCCTCTCTTTCTCTCTCTTAGGTTAAAATTGTAGCTGTTCCAGATTATGTGCATAATCAAGATTTTAGAAACTAAGCGTGATTCAACGAACTTGACAAAGTCTCTTCGGTCAAAAATAGGCAATCCTAAATTTCAGGGTCTAAAAAGCTTGATGTGTGCACTTACATAATCATTCCATAAAGTGACTGAGTCATGCCCAAAACTAAGGGATGACCCTACCACCATCCATCAAAATCACCATCACCGTCACCATCACGTCACGGTTCATTTAGCTTACTAAAGATAGGTCGATGTGAGGGACCAACTCGGTACCATAGACTTTAATGTGAGCAGCTCAGAAGTTGCAAAGATCGATGTTATATTGTACATATCGCCAGCTTCGGAGCTTACTGGTCATTATCTGGTTCGAGTCTATGTTTTGAATGGTGGGTCAAAATTATAATGGGATAACTCCAACTCTAACCTAGTTTCAATTAGTAATTCATAGATTAGGTCTTAAATCTTTATAGACTTTTGAATTCTAAAAGGGAAGAGCTTAATACTCGAATATTATATATCTCTTGATTTCTTCTCCGAAGTTGTTTACCAAATTAAGGTTCATATGAACAAATTTTTAGTTAATGATAAAAACTTTAGGAGGACCAATTCTAAAACTTACTTGTGAGAGCGGAGAGTCTAAAGTTTTTATAAATCGTACAATAATTTTATATTTAATCAATATACGATCCAAGTCTCATATTTTACAATTGGATCAAAACGTAATATTGATCTCCCTATAAAGACCAACGTTTTTGTTGGTCACGGCTGATATTTCCAGGTCACCACTCCATGGGTCACCATTCTGAGATCTTGTTGGTCACGGCTACGTTGGTCACGACTGGCACTCTAAGACCACCACTCAAAGACCAGCTATGATACTAATTGAGAAAAATTTTAGGAGGATCAACTCCAAAAATTAACTTGTGAGGTTGGAGAACTTAAAGTTTTTATAAATCTCACACTAACTTTGTCCAAGTCTCATACTTTACAATTGAATCAAACCGTAGCAGTTAATCGCGAATAATTATTATTTAATAATTTTTAGCAATTATTAAAATTGAATACGTAAATTTTTATTTTAGTCATTAATATTTACTTATAATCTACTAATAGTCGGTCACTTGATTGTCATTACCCACCAACCCCCACTTTTCTTACTTGAAATCTTCCAAATTGAGGAAGGAAATGGTCAAGCTCTTGTTGCTCTCAGGAACTTGTCAAGCAAGGTTTCCCCTATTTACGAGCATTGAATGGAAGTGTAATTTTCCATGCAGACAGCTTGCAATCATCCAAATTGTCAAAACATGAGACAAAAATATGGGAAGAAACAACCTTTTAATTTTTAGATTGTAAGAAAAAGACCAACCCTCCTCAAAATTCATGCCTCTTTCCAACTTTTTGGATATTTTTAAGATATACAGTTGAGTCAAAAAGTCTCTTTAATGACTTCTGTTCATATACATTCAACCCTCACAAATCTCAGAGAACATCTTTGATTTGGATGCATATAATCTGTTCAACATACGACTTGTCTTGGTCTCATTCCCAAACTCATTCACATTTGTTCATCTAACAATTCCCATTTTAAGTTTTAATCAGAATAACATTCACCTTCATCTAGTTTAAAAATCAATATTTTAGGGGAAAAAACTAATTATCTTGTGCATATATAGATATATATACACCAAACTAATCAAGAGTTTGGATTATTAGAGCAGAAAACATGCCAGTGGCTTCAAGTTGCCACATAAATTCGGTTCAACCCTTCAAACGAGGAATTGACCACCTTCTTTTCCATAGGTAGTAATTGACGTTTTCAAAGAAAAAGTCTCTAAAGTAAAGTTCTAATACTCAACTTCAAGTTTGGTGTAAAGTTCTAATACTCAACTTAAAGTTTGGTTTCTCAAAGTTGATGGAGGCTGACTTTGTGCTAGTAAATGGTCAAGAATGTGAAGTGGAAGATAAGTTTGGTGTATATTCCAAGTCAAGCATAAGTGTTGCACTTTTAATAATGTTGTTAGCATGTTATTAAAGTTGGATTAGGTGATGTCTCAGGTTGCAATAACCATTTAAAGAATCATAATATTTCTAACAAGTTAATAAAAATTGATTATTAAGGTCAATAACCAAAAAGATGTGATTTGGGACACCATGGTCATGGACATACCTAATGAGCAAAGCTGGCACTTCATCCACACCACCAACCATATTCCAGTGGATAGCATTACCATTAACCAAACCCTCAACTAACAGAAATCTTAACTCTGTGCCAACCTGACGTGTTCAGTTCCGTCGGTATTGAATTCACTTAGATGAAACTAGCTGGGGTAAACTACTCCCCATGTGAAAGCATTGGCCTTGAGTGTAAATGAACAGCTTCTCCGGTCAATGCAAACATTGATGGATGAAGGATTCAAGGGATACAAGTTGGAGTAAAAAACTGGATTATTGAACTAAAAGCAGCTTATGGTACCACGGAAAATCGGATCTGGCATTCAATAATAAGACACACGCAGGGCATGGAGCACATGAAAATTATCAAAGTGTTTCAGACAAGACAAGGTCCACGAGTGTACAGCAAAACGTTGGTGGGTATTAGCTGGATGGCCATACCTTGATAGCTTTCATGTTTCAGATCAGCAGTCTAACAACACCTTGTGCTGTGCAAAAATTGGTCTACCAAGCCCACAGGACCAAGTGCAGACGTCGATAGTAAGACAAGGCCCGATTTAATAGTGTAAACAAACAATGCAGGTTGAGCGTTTAACAGCATGCATTCTGGAATCTGACACAAATGTGTAAAACTTTGCAGGTTGTTTTAAGTTGGAACATATGGGGCAATCATTTATTGATACTAATAGTATACATTAAAGATTTACATTCTATTTGTTTTCCATCGATCTACATGATCCCATAAAAGGTACAGACAATCATTTGATGTACAGAGATACAGCAAGGAATCCAACTCAAAGCAATTTGGAGGTGGCAGGACTCATACCATCACATTTTATCCCTTCAACTGAATGATTCCATTTTTTGATGTGAATCGAGGGGCGATAAATCACATTGAGTCATCAGACTCATCTGTGTCGCTTCTTTCAGGTTCCTCATTATTAGCTACCACCTCTGGAGCATCAGGCTTGGCTGCAGGTGAAGGTTCAGTTTTCTTACTTGCATTGCGGGCATTTTGATCACCATCTTCCTCAACATGTAGGCATTTGTTAAGGAATTTTTGGCAAGCAATTATAAATAGAATGGATTCATGAACTAAAGATATGTATAACAGGTCTATTTATACATGAACTAAAGATATGTATAACAGGTAACCAATTTAAACAAGTTTGATACATATCACAATATCACATGGAAGGCAGTAATTGTTGTCCCATCCTCTACCATTTATCAAATCGACTTTTCATGTGCAATGTTTATGTTATACCAATTAACACAAGAGCTAACTGCTTAAAGTTAGCAAGGCTACAGGTAAGCCTCCTATGCTTCCAGAACCTGATTCCACTGCATGGCCTTTCGATCCTATAGGTTTTATATTACCATTTACAAAGGAAAGATCTGTCATTTTGCCTAAAGCAAAAATTTGAATATAATGGAGGCCTCAATCATATCAATATGTATTTCTTAAATGCCAAAACCTATTGAGTCATAAAAAGTTAATAAACTTTGTTTCTCTTAGCGCCTACCAAATAATGGAGGAGTTTGATCCATAATTAAAAGGATATCAGCATTATCCACAGTTACACCCGTCATGATGTTCAGCAGATCTTTTTCGACTCGCTGTACAAGTTCTGGCTGTAGAATGCATAATGGCACAATCAGTTCATCAACGGGAGAGAAACAGAAAGGAATTGAAGCAACTGAACCACTTATAACATTAAGAAACTTGCAAAATAACAAAAACTGTGCAACCACTGTTTAATTGTGGACTAAATGAAGCTTTTTCTCACACTAAGCCTATTCAAGTGTTTGTGGCTGCAAGTACTCTTTTGTAATGATTATAAAATTATCATAGAGTTTCATTCTTTCAAGGAAATTAAAATTTTGTGATAATATAATGAAATCTTCTCAGACATAAAGAGATAACTCAGTACATTTAGGTCCGGCTCTCTACGGAATCTTCTCTTTCGAGCATCCCTCATAGGAGGAGTGAGACCATGTCTATACTCAACCACTTCAGGAGCATTATCACCTTGCTCTCTAACCATAATCATCTGGATGACCCAGTATTTAGTATAAGTAATTGATTATACAAAACTAATCAGTTTAAACATTTCTATCGATTGAAGCAATCTCAACCTGACCAATGTCTGCAGTTTTCACTAGTGCACAATCATCATATGTTTTAAAGGACTCCACAACACAAGGAAGATCCAAGAGAGATGCAGGGAAATGCTCATTACCAATGACAAACGTACCACTCCTTCCATCCTCTGCAACAAGCGATTTCATATGAAAAGCAACCAAGAAACTTGAAAAAGATGGAAGAAAAAATTTGTACACAATATTCAAGATCTCACTCTCTTAACCACATTTAACTTGACAGCCAAATGTAAAAAGAACATGATTTTTAAGGAACATTTAAGTATCTCACATTAAACAGGGATCTGATTCCCAAAACCCATACCACACCCATAAGATTCATATCGTGCATAGCAACTTCTCGTCATTTTTTACACCCTCATGAGATCTTGTGATGATGGCATGAACTACACTAGACAAAATCGAACACTAAATCATGCAGCATTCCTCAGAAAAAAGGGCAGGAAAACAATCTCACCAGAAAATGATAAATCTATTGCTTGGTCTTCAGAAGAAGGGGCATTCTCACTCAATAGGCGATCCAACCGTTCAGCAACAGAAGGTGGGACTCTTAGTATAAACTGTTCCTCCATCTAGACAAAATCTCTGTCCTAAATACTAAAACACAGAACAAAGAACACATTCTTAGAAACCTCTCGAAAGAAGGCTGAATGTATTATTCGTAAAACCTTTCATGTTATGAATGACAAACTGTTTAACAGGAAAAAAAGGAAAACTCAACATGAGCACAGTATGGCTTGTTTGTCCGCTTACACCTTATTCCTATATTCGATTAAACTAAGCTCTGTTAACTTTGTGCGTTTAAGTGGAGAACATGGTGGAGTAAAAATCCGATCTCTCTCTTTGATATGGAAAACCAATCGCAAATCATATTAAAAAAATGAAAATGAAGGCAAATGACCAACATGGAAGCTCGTAAACATACATAAGAAAACCCTTACACGTTCTGCAATTAGAAAACAATCACAAAAACGGATAGCTAGAAAGCAACGAACCGAAACCCTCTTGAGTTAATCACTAATCAAGCAAATTCAATTCAAAAACTAAAGTTAATTTCGGTCTACATCAAAAAAGCATGGACTTTTAAGAATTTCCCGAAAACAATTCAACATAGGGAACCACCACAACCAACAATAAAGAAACAGCGACCTTAAAAATGGAATCTTTAACAAGCTTAATCAAGTTTCGAAACGTCAAAGCACCATATTTACCGTGGAGTTGTCGCAAGCTTTCGTGGAAGGAGAAAGAACAGAGAAGAGGATCTCTCCCGGAGCTACGGCTACTTATGAAGATCTTTTCCCAATTGCTCGCTAGACCCGACCCGCAAATTAACGGTTTGAACCAGAGCCAAAGTGGGCCCTAGCCTTACTTCATGATATAACCTCGAATTTAGAATAATAATCATTAACCAATGACAATCGCGCGTGGCCTTCACTCACCCGACTTGAAGCAAAAGTTGAAAACAAAGGCCGCCTTATTAACGTTATCCAATCTAATTTCCGTGCCTGGATTCGCCGTCTCAGGAACCCTAATTTTGGTCTCTATCTCTTCAGGTTGGTCTCTCTCTTTCTAACACTATCTTTTCAGATTCTAATCGGCCCCAAGGCGTAAAGTTTTGATTTTCGTTACTTTTTTTTGTTGTGTTTAGAGTGCTTTGCTTTATTTCTCTTTGGATTGATTAAATGAGGGGGAGGAGTTACACGCCATCTCCGCCAAGAGGTTACGGTGGTCGTAGAGGGAGGAGCCCTAGTCCTAGGGGTCGATACGGTGGCAGAAGTAGGGATCTTCCGACTAGTCTTCTTGTTCGAAACCTTCGTCATGATTGCAGGTTACCCATTTGTTTTTGTTATTCTAAAGTTTCAAACTTTAGTTTCTTTCTTTTGGATTTTTGTGCAGTATGATAGATTTCAATTTTATTTGATCTTTTTGTTTTCAAATCCAGGCCAGAGGATCTTCGGAGGCCCTTTGAACAGTTCGGTGCTCTCAAGGATATTTACTTGCCTAGGGATTATTATACTGGGTGAGGATACATACATGTTTTCGATGAGATTCAGTAATTTTTTCTTGTTTCTTTTCTTACTGAATTGGGATTATCTCCCTTTTCTGCATTTTATGGGGCTAATGGTTGTGTTTATTATTGACTCCCCCAAAAGATTCCTTTTCTTTTTCTATTGGCAAAGATAAGATCGAAATTTTGGTGAAGTTCAATTGTGGCATTTGTTTTTTTAAAACCCCTCCTTGACATGCATGCCTTGCTTGAGTTCTTGGTGATTCCGCGTAACATAGGTCTCAAGCACTGTACCATCCTTCAATACTGGAGAAGTTTCCAAACTAAGCTCTTTTAATGAAACTTCCTTGCTCTTAAGGTTTTGGATCTTAAACTTTTTATGTCCTGGTTCTTACAAATTAGGATTTGTTATCAATCAAGCCTGCTAGGCTAGAACCTTCCCCCAAGCCTTTAATATTACGATTTATCATATTTCTTTTTTCTGAAAGTTCAGGCTCTTTAATGACGTTTTTTATATATAACAATGAAATTAAATTTTTGAAGAAAATCGTGCAAGTCCCAAGCTTCTGCTCATATGGTGGGATGTTATATTCATATTATTCTCGTTGTGCTCATAAGGTAGGTATCCTAATTGAAGCTTTTGAGATTTATCAGTGAAATTCAAATTTGAAACTTACTTTGATTCTGTCTAGCATAGTTTCCATCCATCTGTCGAGTCTCGAGGAGTTCCCAAGCTTGAAATCTTTTTATTTGCAATGTCCTCATTCTTAAGATTTCCAAGCTTAAACTTTCTCATGCCATGGTTCTTCTAATTATGATTTTTACTTGGTATGAAGTGTGCTCTAGAGTTGCTGTCCACCAATAGTAGGCTAGATCCTCCAAGATTCTGTTATTATGATGGGACATTCTCTTCGTGTTATTGTCATTGCTCTCGCAAGTTCAGCCTCTTAATTGAAATTTTTTAGATTTAACAGTGAAATAAGAGTTTTGAAGACATCATTCGGGTAATTAGAGTTCTTTTGAAGATGATGTTAATGGTAGTGAAGATTGGAAGGAAGTTGAGTTTGAATACATTTTGAAGATGTTCCAAGTCTTGAAGAATTTCAAGTCATCTTTAAACTGACACTTGAAAGGTCAGCAGCCCAGTGCTTGCTTTTTCATGCTTATAATGACCTTCATATGCTGGGGATTGTGTAGGTGAATTTCATTGGAGCAAGGTTTCTGCTGTGCACAGCCCATATCCTTGGTTGTTACTGTCATGATACCCATATTTTCACACTTTCCATTCATGTAATATTTGTAGGGAACCACGTGGCTTTGGATTTGTCCAGTATGCAGATCCTCATGATGCTGCTGAGGCCAAACATCATATGGATGGCCGAGTTCTTCTTGGTCGTGAATTGACTGTTGTATTTGCTGAGGAAAACAGGAAGAAACCAACTGAGATGAGAGCAAGGGAACGAGTGAGGTTGGCTTTACTGCTTACTTATTGCTCTTGATATCATGTATTCATTCCCGTTTGCATGAATCTTTTCTGGACATTACTATTGGGGAGAATTGGAAAGTAACGTTTGAACATTGAAATTAGTCAGCTGTTGTATGGTAACAATTTCAAAATCTAACGCCTTGTGGATTCTTGGACAACCCCAGATGTATTCAGTTTTGATGATGATGAAATATTCAACTCCTCATTGATATTATTTTTGCTAGTGTTTTTATGGTTCATCTTTTTTCTGGCTTACAGCAATAAGTTTTAACACGTCATAGATGTAATTTGCAGCAGGGGTAGACCTCGTGAGCGAAGGTGGTCTCCTGCTCGTTATTCTCGCTCACCTCGCTATTCTCGTTCTCCGAGACGTCATGCAAGGTCTCGTTCCCGAAGTCGGGATTATTATTCCCCTCCTCCCAAAAGAGGCCATTACTCAAGGTATGTTTATAGTACTTTCATTTTGTTTGATGGTTAAGCATCCAGAGTACAATTTATATGCTAAAAGACATGAGCTAATATACAAGCGAAAAGTTTAAGCAGCTAGAAGTTTTTATACAACTTAACCAGTATTTCTCTTGCAATAAGGTAGCTACTATTGACCAATTTTCAGGGTATGATAAAATATTTGTTTGGAAATGACTATTGTTGGTTTGGCTGACTTCAATGTGTTAATTCTCTCCAAAATGAATCTTAATGGAAGAAGTTGATTGTACTCCTTGTGTTGTAGCTTCTAAGGTTTAAACCATTTTGCACTAAGCAATATGGAGATCATTGTTGTTTGTTTCTCTTTCTTGTGTCTGTACTCCTTGTGTTGTAGCTTCTAAGGTTTAAACCATTTTGCACTAAGCAATATGGAGATCATTGTTGTTTGTTTC
>JANZXR010000003.1:270667-303902 GCA_027575705.1 Erythroxylum echinodendron
TTTGAGATTCTGAAATGCATGTGTAAAATGTTTTTTTTTGTTTGTTTGTACTGTCTTGTGTGGCATCCACATATCCTCCAAGGGGTATTATGTGGGTGTTACATTATTAATTTCTAATATGATGTTATGGAGTTATAAATGAATAGAAAATTAAATGAATAAGACGAAATGAGTAGTAATAATAATCAACTTGATCTGACCCGATCCAAGTTGATCAAACTTTACCTGTGTTTGGGCCCTAAAAGACCAACACTAAAGGTCCAACTGCCCAAACCCTTTCTTTTAAATCTCACACTTTGGTTTAACTTTGTGAAACCCCATCTTTTTAGTATAAATGTATAAGAACTCAAATCAAAATGACATTTTTGGATGACAAGTAGGAGTGACTTAATTAATTTCAACTCCTCACTTAAGTCTTTTTTTTGTAGGAGATCTTGATTTCGAGTCACCATAAAGGAAGGGTGAAGGGAAATTTTTCTTGTTGATGATTCTCTAGCCCCTGGGCATGCTCCTTGATCAGATCAGTTATGGACCTCTCGCTTCTAGCGGCAGTGTGGGAATTGGAACTACTAGAAACCTGGGGCTGATGAGAACATGATGCTGAGCAGGGCCAACGATCAATCAGCAGTTAACCGATCAATATGTGACGACTCCTTGTGCGCAGAAATATACAAGCTACATAGGAACCTGAAAGACCTTGAGGTTCTATATTTACATCCTCTAGGACTCTTAGGATGAGATTTTAGGAGCTTAAATTATGTTATTTATAAGGTGGATCAGATTGTGGTTGACATAAATAATATTTTTAAAATATGAAAATAAAATAAAAATAAAGATGGCAAATTCTATCGTAATTAACCCTAATCTAACCATTGATCTCATGCTAATATTAATTTGACAGAGCCTCATGTTGGATTTGGAGAGCCCACTTATATGAGAGATCTTTAATATAAGCTCTTGGTGATGTCATATACTCAAGCTGCTAAAAAAAAAGACTTTCGTTCAGCTTAAGGGAGAGTCCAAATCTAATATGAAAGTTCACATTTAGGGAGAGATTGTTGGAATGTCAAGTGTGAATAAAAATCTTACATTAGAAAGAGATAAAACTAGTGAAGGACGTCTAATATGAAAGTTCACAGTTAGGGAGAGATTGTTATAATGTCAAGTGTAAATAGAAATCTTACATTAGAAAGAGATAAAACTAGGGAAGAACGTGGCTTAACATTTTGGGTTGAAGTGTGGTGTTAAAATCTACAAGTATAATTTCTCACTAGTTTCGTCTCTTTTTAATGTGAAATTTATACTCACACTTAATATTCGAACATCTCCTTGCTATTTGCAAGCCTGAGAAGCTTCTTTGACTTGCAAAACCTCGTGAGAAAACGGTCTTAGTATGCCGATGGTACTAAGCACATAATTACCAAAAGTGGAAGCTAACCTCGTATGTTTTGAAAATATTAAAGTTTAATTTAAATACTTCAAAATGTTAGAGTTTGTTTTATATTCTATTATATACATTAAGGTTCAAAATGCACCTTTAACCTTTAGTTATGTTATAACCATATCATTTTCGTGCAGTCTATGATACGAAATAGATGAGTTTTGGCTAAAGATTGGGCTAGCTATTAGTAATGGACATTTAGACTGCGTTTGGATTTACAGTGTGGTAGAGATAAGTACTTATCTACCATAGTTTTCAAACCTAATCACATATTTGGATCTGCGGGCGAACAACTAGAGGTTGGAGGAAAGTTGTGGTGCTACCGCAGAAATCGATAAGTTGAAAGAGGATTGCGATAGAAATTCTACTTTCCATTAATAACCTTCTGATAACTACTATTTTTCATTATACGCTCAACTAATAGAAAACAAATCCAACTTATCGTCTTCTTTTATGAAATGGTTATATGACTAATAATATATTTTTTATGAAATATTTAATTTACTAAATTTAGTTTATTTATATTTTCTTATTTTAATTTAATATTTCTTATTTATAATTTAAATTTATATGGCTAATAATATATTTTTACGAAATATTTTATCTGTTAAATTTATTTTATTTATATTTTTCTTATTTTAATTTATATTTCATTATTTATAATTTTAAATTTATATGACTAATAATATATTTTTATAAAATATTTTATTTATTAAATTTTTTATTTATATTTTCTTATTTTAATTAAATATTTTATTATTTATAATTTTAAATTTATATGACTAATAATATTTTGTTAATTACTTATACAACAATTAATAACTTATTAAATCAATGGACTTTTTAGTCATTTTATCTCTTTTCAGCAACCGTAACCGCATTTGTTAAATATCTATTTTCATGTTTCAGTAGTTACCAAAACAGCAATTTCAAACACATAAGTAATTATTCTCATTTTTGCAGGGTTGATTGTAATAGATTATCAATCGCTACTGCTTTCCCAAACCAAGCTTTAATTATTACGAGTCATCTGTTTATAGCCGTTTAAAGTAATTAATGCACATAATAGATTTAAGGTGAAATTATTATATTCTATATTTAGTTTTGATGACATCTCATTGAGAGATTTATTTCAGTTGGTCATTTGAAGCATTGAGTTAAAACAATTTATCACGTACTTGCTTGTTTTGGAAAAACATTAAGTTACACAGTAAACTGAAACAAGACTGTTAAAGAATATATTATCTACTAAAGAAAAATATAATTTTGTTAGGTAAAATGTTATAAAGAAAAAAGAATTTGCAAGTGGACTCTAATGACAAGATGATTTTGAACTTAGGAAAATGTTAAAATTTGTAGAGAAAATGGGATATGTATAAGGTTAGTAATTAAAGTTCTGTTTGACCCAACTTTAGGTCGAGATAGCGCACAAACGATCCAATTCATTGTCATTCTTAAATATATGAGATAATAATGTGTACTAAAATTTTAATGATTTAATTTAATTAAACTTAAAATTTTTTATTTTTCTCATTTATGCTCTGAGTGTACATTTTTAATAATCAATTAGACTTTAAGTTGAATTCGAGATGATATAGGATAGTATTTTTGGGAATCAAATTCTCTATACCAATTAGCTTGTACTAATTTTATTTCACACATCTCATTTGTACATTTTTTAAATCTTACATATTTATGCGAATGAAATCGCATGAAATAGAGTTGATAAATTCGTAGGATTTTGTTACATATTTTTGCTATCCATTTTCTTTTTGGTCATGATGTAATTACTATAACCATCCGTTATGACTAATGAATGCTACGCAATTACTCCTCTTTCCCAACAGTTCCAAAGCGGTCAGATTCTCCGACACATTCCTAAATATCAGATTCTTCACCTGAAACTACTATTTGATGTGACCATCCTCTTGTTTTCACAATCTTGGCATGAATCACTGACCAGAACCCTTTGTCAGAATTCTTATCGGAGTTTCTGCTTCGTCAAAGTTCGATCTTTTACACTTGTGGAAGTTCATTGTAAAGACGAGCAGAAACCACAAGAATCACTACCCCAATGTCTCCGGAATCATCAGATGATAGAGGGGGAGAACTCCCAATCACCGTCTCCACCGCCCCCCCGGGGCAGTACGGAAAAAGCTTACACTTGTGCCGCTCATCTTTATCATCTATTTCGAGGTTGCTGGTGGACCTTACGGGGAAGAACCTGCAGTTCAAGCTGCAGGACCGCTCTATGCCCTTCTCGGCTTCTTGATCTTTCCGTTCATATGGAGCATCCCTGAGGCTCTTATCACGGCAGAACTCTGCACTGCGTATCCTGGTAATGGCGGGTTCGTGATATGGGCTGATCGTGCTTTTGGCCCTTTCTTTGGTTCGTTAATGGGGATTTGGAAGTTCTTGAGTGTCGTCATTAACATCGCTGCATTTCCACTTCTTTGTATTGATTACATCGGGAAGGTAGCTCCTGTTTTGGACTCAGGTTGGCCAAGAAAAGTTGCAGTGGTCGTCATTTCTGTGTTTCTTTCTTTTGTTAACTATATGGGATTGAACATAGTTGGGTATGGAACTATTCTGCTAGGTATCGTTTCTGTTTCTCCATTCTTAATCATGTCACTCGTCGCTATCCCAAAGATTCGTCCTCACAGGTGGCTCAGTTCAGGCCAGGAAGGTTTGAAGAAAGATTGGAACTTGTACCTCAACACACTTTTCTGGAACTTGAATTTCTGGGACAGTGTCAGTACTTTAGCAGGAGAGGTTGATGAACCTCACAAAACCTTCCCAGTGGCTCTTCTTGTTTCGGTGGTCTTCACTTGTTTAGCTTACTTGATCCCTCTCTTCACGGTGGCGGGAGCTGTTGTTGTGGATCAAACCATGTGGAAATCGGGATTTCATGCTACGGCGGCAGAGATTATTGCTGGCAAGTGGCTCAAGTACTGGCTTGAAGTTGGTGCAGTGTTGTCTGCTTTCGGATTATACGAGGCTCAACTGAGTAGCTGCACTTACCAGCTTCTGGGAATGGCGGACATAGGTGTCTTGCCAAGGTTCTTCGCCGTCAGGTCCAAATGGTTCAACACTCCTTGGCTTGCGATCCTCCTCTCTACTCTGATCATATTTGGTGTCTCGTGCATGACTTTTACTGACATAGTTGCGTCTGCAAATTTTCTGTATAGTTTAGGCATGTTATTGGAATTTCCATGTTTTCTCTGGTTGAGATGGAAGCTCCCGAACCTGAAGAGACCTTACAGGGTTCCACTCAAGCTACCATTTTTAGTGGTTCTGTGCTTGGTACCGTCGGGATTTCTGGTTCTGATACTTTCCACAGCTTCTAAGACTGTTTATTTGGTGAGTGGTTTGATGACAGTAGGAGCTATACTATGGTACTTCCTGATCAAGTTTTGCAGGAAAAAGAAGCTGTTCAAGTTTGATGATAAGGGGTTTCCTGAAGAAACCTGAAAGCTGCAGAAGAAAAGGACATCCATGGATGGAGCTTCTAATTAACTTGCTTACAATTATGTTTCTTTTCATTAGAATTTTTAATATAAGTAGAATGTGAGTTATTAAAAAAAAATTAGGTTTGGATTGTCAGAATGATAAAAACTAGTCAATTGGATAATTGACTCTTTCTATTTATAAACATTTTAATATTTTTCATTTTTAGTTAATAACTGAGACTGAATATTTAGTTATCATTTGAAATAAATGCAGTAATAATTGGACTGAATCGTTAAGACTAGACATATTGATCGAGTTTTGAGTGACCAAAACATAATACAAATGATGCGTTTGCCGGGAGTCGAACCCGGGTCTATTGCTTGGAAGGCAATTATCCTAACCTGGACTACAAACGCAATCTTATTGGAAAAAATCCATAAACAGTACGTGGTGTTACATACCAGAAACTTTTATGCTCATCACGAAAATCCAATGCGCAAATGCCATTTGAAATTTCCATAATTTTGTCTTATTTCCTCATCAATAAATATAAAACTAGAATTCCCTTACAACCAATTGCATGCAAACACTTACGCTAAACCCTTCTGCTTTAACCTTTTGTGTGTTTAGCTACACAAGTTCTTCTCATTTTTATGTCCACTCAGTCCTGAAGTAACAGGAAGGATAATTTGGTGAAAATAGCTTGGAGGGAAACAGCTAAAATGGCATTTAAAGTTGCAGACCTGTCCTCCATGCCGGTCCAAACATTAGCTTTATTCATTGAAGCTTGTGATCTGTGAGTGAATTGGTTACTTCTCTTGTTTTACTTCTGCATTTGTGTATGTATTTAGGTCTACAACCTGGGTAACTGACAAGGTTGTTGACGTCGACCTGAGACAAAATCCAAAAAATTGAACCAAACCGCTTTAACTGGGTATCCTGTAAGATCAAGATTCTTTTACATACTTCATAAAAAGACAGTATTTGTGTAACAACAATGGTTTTTGGCCATTTGTAACGGACAAAGATGGAATCTTTTTACAGACCTCGAATTTGGCAGCAACAAATGCTGGTATATCTGTCCAATCATAGTAGACAGTTGAAATTGCTAACTTTAATTATGGTTATGTTTGAGATTTGAACATCAGAAAGTAGGTGTTTCAGTTGATAATAGCCAATCTAAGTTTCTAGACTCGGTGAGGTGTCAGAAAAAATCTTTTATTTTGAACACAAATTCCTTCTTGTTTACAGTTGAATACAAGAAACAAATAAAGACAACAAACTAAAGGTGGCAATTTTGATGCTCTTGTTTATGGACAATCTAGGTAGCCATATGTAGATGTGATTGTCTTCTTAGCAAGTATAAAGAAAAGATGGGAACTTGATTCACAATTCTACATTTGTAGTTTAATCAATAATCACTTGTTCAGAATCTGTGATACTTGAGAAACAAAATCTCCATTGATGAAAATGAGCTCCACGTTTTCGCTTGCAGCTAAACCTCCCTTTGGAGAAAAAGGTGGCAAGTTCTTCTATCAGAAGTACAATGTTAGAGGAACAGGTGCTAAAGCTGCTGCTATTCCTCAAAGATCAGGCTTGCTTTCTTTTCCTCAAGTGTTGAAATCAGACATTTCTCATCATATCCATGAAATTGTTGAGAAGCAATCAAATCTTGACAACTTGGTCAACCAAGATGCCAGTAGAAAGCCTGAGTTCCATCCTGTGTTTCTTGAAGAAGCCTACGAAAGTTGCAGAAAGATATGCTCAGAGTATGCCAAGACGTTTTATTTAGGTGTGATTTAGATCCTCTTTCCCTATCCAGTCCAATAGTTTGCAGAAGTTGCACATACTTGCCTCGTGTAGTTCTTGATGCTAGGTTCAAGCTTAAGAGTGATTTTCAATCAATGCAGGAACTAAGTTGATGACAGAGGAGAGAAAGAAAGCTATATGGGCTATATATGGTGAGAGTTCATCAATTGACATTCATTAACTAAATTGAATATTTGCAGAACCTTTTCCTTAAAAATGCATTCCTAAACTATTCTGCTGCAAATTTATGCAGTTTGGTGCAGGAGAACAGATGAACTGGTTGATGGACCTAATGCAGTCTTCATGAGCTCTACAGTTCTTGATATGTGGGAAGAGAGACTACAAGACATTTTCCATGGACGCCCTTATGACAAGCTTGATGCTGCTCTTACTGATACAGTGTTCAAGTTCGCTGTAGACATTAAGGTTCTTGAACTACTTTGTCACCTTGATCAAACTTCCAATACATGTTCATCTAACATGCAAGAATCACAGTTACGATCTATCTGCAGATATTTTTGCATAACTTGTGCAGGCCTTACTTCCAATCTGATAAGAGTACTGTGTTGTATCACAGCCTTTTAGGGACATGATTGAAGGTATGAGAATGGACACAAGAAAATGCCGATACGAGAACTTTCAAGAGCTCTATCTTTACTGCTACCGTGTTGCTGGTACTGTAGGTCTTATGAGCGTCCCTGTAATGGGAATTGCTCCTGAATCATCTTCCTCTGCACAGAGTATTTATATTGCGGCATTAAATTTAGGCATTGGAAATCAGCTCACAAACATTCTTAGAGACGTTGGGGAGGAGTAAGTTGATATTTCTGATTTTTCTATAGTCTTGCTACTTTCCTTAAGAAATGCTTTCCAATGATCTTTAGTTTTCTCTCAGTGCCTTGAGAGGCAGAGTGTATCTTCCACAAGATGAACTCGAACAATTCGGGCTATATGACAACGATGTTTTTGCCGGGAAGGTGACCTATAAGTGGAGGGAGTTTATGAAGGAGCAGATCAAAAGGGCAAGATTCTACTTCAACCTTGCAGAAGAAGGAGCCTCACAACTTGACAAGGCCAGTCGCTGGCCAGTAAGTTGCTTGCAAACTACAACACACCCACATCTTTTGCATTATTAAGTTTCAATTCCCACAAGCGTGGATAAAACTCCGGATGCAAATGCTAACAGAAAATTGAAAAAATGTGAAAACAGTTGGTTCTGCAATATCCTGACGATAGAATTTAACCTGCAGGTCTGGTCAGCATTAATGTTGTACCGCAAAATCTTAGATGCAATCGAGGATAATGGTTATGACAACTTCACTAAGCGAGCATACGTTGCAAAGACCAAGAAAATCCTGATGCTGCCACAAGCATACGCCAGAGCTCAGTTAGGGTCTGGTTTGATCATTCCTAGCAACATTCTCCGGCTCTGTAAAACACCAAGAAGTTTGAGAAACCAATTCCTTGTACACAAGTGAATAATAAAGCTAAACAACAGCTTGTTTAAACTTTCATGATTCTGAAACCTTTTAGATTATTCTGGGACCACTGTTGTTCTGCAGAAGCAGGATATGGATCAAAGCAAACTGAGTACAATTTAATCATTGGAAAATCCCAGTAGTCTACCATTTCATGAATTCTTTCCAACTTACTAACTTCTCCTGATTAAATATTTTCGATTCAGTTTAGTTTCTAATCACCAGGTGTCCACCAAGGACCTGTTACAAGCACATGTGAGACATTTGTTTTTGTTTAAGACTAGCCAAGTTCCGATAATCTTGGAAGCACTAGTCATGCTCCAAGAAAGAACATAGAAATGCAGAATATGCACCAAGCCCGCAGATTTCGTGACATTGCATTTTGTCCTATGCCTAACAGGTTCCAACTTAAAATTTGTTGGGAAAACCTATGATTAAACGAGTTTGCAGATAGAAAATCTTGTCCAACTCATTTTAAGTTAGAATCAGAAAGGTTATTGACTACTGTAAAACAAAATAGATCAAGGCACAACATCTGGGTTCCATGGGAACAAGAAGTTGATCTTAACTGTTCGTGGAAGAGCCTTGTTTCCGAATCATAATGCCTACTAGCTATGAAAATAAATGGAACTTGAATATGGATTGCAAATTTAATGAATCATGTTTATGTATTCTTAGCATTGCTTAATCGTTTCATTTTAGTTTGAGAAGTTACTAAAGTGGCAATGATTGTCAGGTGAAAACAGAAAACAGAATCTATCGGAGAACTATTGATTAGAACTATAACAGCAGAAAACACCAAGATCATGAAAGCATCCATTATACGTCCCATTCACCGTCCCTCTATAGATCCCAATAACCAAAAAACACCCCCTACATAAAGAAAAGGTAAAGAACAAAAAATATTTGCAGCAGAAGGCAATATCAAGGGAACTAAATGCAAATGATGCCCACCCAATGATACATATGCAGCCACTGCATTGCCGGGTCTGCTACTTCATATTGCAGAAACTTTTGAGCAAGATCAACGAAACAATCAAAGTTAACGAAGCTTCGACTGCCCGTTACGCATGCTTTTGCTTCTCACCAACCAAAGCCGTTGGATATATCCAACCGGGAGGCAATGGCTGGAAGAGTTTGCAACTACTAGTCAGCTCACATTATAGAAAGTAATCAGGTGTTCTTCTGGTCACATCTGGCTCTCCTCTCCTTGGAGCAGGCTCAAACTGCAAATATAGAAGTTCGCTTAATGATTTTCAACCCACTATTTCTACATGATTGTATTTAAATTAACCTAAAAATGGCACAAGTATCTTGGCAAGATCAACCTGAATGAAGGTGTGGCCCTTGCAGTCATCAACCTCCAAAATAGATGCCATGTTTCCACAGCGATAACAATAATTCGGTGCACTAAATATCGTAACTACCTTTTGATCCTGTGAAAAGAAGAGCCCAATCAATTGAACATTCATCCGAAAAACGACTAAGACAACAGAGAAGGGCAATGAAGAGTACTTACATGACCCCAGTTATATCCTTCCATAACCAACTGATGTGCTCTAGCAATGAGTTTCAAGTTATTTGTATGGTTAAATTGCTCTGATATGTCCTATAAAAAAGAAAAAAATATTAGAGCAGGCCAAGAGAAGTCACAGCAGGAAACAAAGAAGAGAAGCAAAATGAAAAGATTAAATAAATGAAAAGATTGAAGGAGACAAGTTTATATTACTTGGCCAAAGGTATATCCAGCACCCCTTGGTGAGATACCCCAACCACATCGGTCATCAGGGTCAGACCACAAAAGATCACACATAGGACCCTCATGGGGAACTTCTTGAATACGATCAAAATTACGTATATTATCAAGGGTTTCGATGGACGGAGATAATCCACCATGTAGACAAAATATTTCTGACTCAACCTTCAGGCAAGAAAAGAGGTATATAATGGAATTGTTAAGTATTGCATAAGAGAGGAGGCTGCAATTAAAGAACATAATACTCGGATATTTTCTGCTTCATCGTATACTCACCAAAGCTGTCAATGGGAAATAGTCAAACAGATCAGTGAAAATCTTCCAAACATTGGCATTGCCATATCTGCAAATAAGAATCAGAGACAATAATGCAACACTGTTTGCTAATCAGAAGAATTTGATTTCACAAACTCAAACCCGAGACCGACATATCAATGCTTTTGTTAATAGTTTGTGATATTTTATGAAAGTAACATCTAACCATACGAAAGAAAAGTGCCCAAGTAAAAGGTTCAAAACTCGGTCGTTCATCGTATACAAGACTCTAAGGCTTGATGTATCACATTAGTTATTACCAACCTAGACATGATGTATCACAAGATGTAAGCATACCAAAGATTTGTAGCTAGAAGCTTGAATTAACTAAAGCTGCCAACAAATATTAACATTCAATTGGGGGTTGAAAGGAACTCACTTCCGCAGGCACTCGTCGTAAAAGCCATAAACTTGAGTGATCTGAAATAGCAAACAAAAGCCTATAATCAGTACAGAGATTCAACTCATATCCTGTTTCAAAGAAGCTTAAAAGATCAGCAGGTATCTTTTATTCGAAGCCCCTGCCAAAAGAACAAGCTAAACCTAAATGCTTAAACTTCTAAAACTATGGTTAGCAAAAATCAACTCAAGTTAGTTTGATCCACCAAAGAGAAAAAGGAAAACCTGATTGGTACCTGACGGCTTTCATGATTACCCCGTAGTATAGTAATTCGCTGAGGAAAACGTACTTTCAGAGCTACCAGGAGCTGAAGTAACAAAACAAATGTAAAGCCTCAACCAAATGGTTATACGGTTTTAGAGAGAAGGAAGAATAGCCGAGTACACCAACACTTAAATTTGGATTGTTGAGCAAAACAGAGGAAATTAAGGAATAATAAGTACATTATCAACTGTGCTTCTCATGCATAATATAAAAAAAAACAGCTTATTGTACAGTAATGATCAGTCCTTGTGGAAACTCAGAAAAGAAAGAGGAGCAGCAACATGAAACTGAGATTAAATTGGAAAGAAATGACTTACAGTTACAGTTTCAACAGAGTAATACCCACGATCTACATAATCTCCCATGAACAAATAATTTGTATCTGGACACTACCATAGATACAACAAAGGATAGACAATGAACGTTTAGTTTTCGGATAAAATCAACTCTTTATCTACATTATGCAAAGGACAGATACTTCATAAAATTGCATATTGCAACAATCAGGAAATACCTTTCCTCCGATACGAAATAGCTCAGCGAGATCATGGAATTGACCGTGGATATCACCACAGATTGTAACAGGGCTTTTAACTGGCTGCATCAGTCAAGTAATATAGATCTATTACCATTGAAGATATATGGCATAAAGTAAAATCAAAACAGGGATGATAATCTGAGCACCACCTAAAATAGAAATCATAAAACCAGCACTATCAAATAAGCCCAGAAAATCCAGATTAAAACCAAATTTCAATCCAAACACCTGCGTTAACGGTGCAAAATTGTATGAACATTCAAAGAACACATTTAATCATACAGACTAGTATTTCTCTCGCATAGCAGAAAACTTTCGATAGCAAAAGTTTGCTGAGAAGCTGTTAGCTTACCTTCCAACCTTTCACCCAAAAAATGATTGCATATTCATATACATAACTAAAAGGGATAGGGGAAGGGCATGTAAAACAATGACAGAGGGAGTACCTGAACGTTACTCTCGTCCATCAATATCTCCTTAGCCTTCTCACACAAGCCCCTTACCTGTATCAAGAAAAATCATTATTACCTCAATATCCTGGATAACGTATCACGCAAAGGACATTCTGTAATATCAGGCTCATGGCAACGTATCACAAAGCACAAAGCAATACTCTAACAACCCCACCAGTCATAGCCTTTACTTTTTAAACAGCAAACTAAATGATATTGCAACTACACCATTGCAAGCATCCCGTTAAAAAATCATATACTTCAACATCTCAATGTCAACCTTTAAATTAGCATAACAGATCCATGATAGTAAAAGAAATCAGTATTACTCAGTTTTTCCAGGATCACATTATACAGACAAAAATCAAAATTCAAACAAGGCAAAAGTTCCAAGCCAAGAGTAAAGTCCGGAGATCTTAGGAGAGCGTTTACAAGTTATAAATTTGTTCGTAAAACCGACATTCACTTAGTTGAGGTACCTAAATTCAAATTCTTGAGTTTTTATAAAAGATCGAACCTTTTAAATACCCTTACATTGGTTGAAAATCTGAATTACAAAATCACACCCCAAAAGACAAACTATCATTTAAAGTCACACCCATTAACGGATCTGATTCAGTTTCACAAACTGAGGCTTCCTAACCCCACAAAATCCCGTCTCCAAAAGAACAGATGTTTTCCCTGAAATGAAACAAAAATAAAAAATTCAAACTTTCCCTCCGATCTGGTCGATCCAGAACCCCAGCCCCCAAAACGGATCCATTCACATTTCCAACAAACACACAACTGAAAAAAAAAAAAAAACCCAAAACGACACCAACTTTCACACTACCCGCCAGAAAAGAACCGCTAAAATTGAAAATTAGCATCTTCGACGAAAAGGGTACCTCTTGCTCGGACAAGGGCTTGCACTGCATGAGCTGGCTAATCTGCTCATCAAGATTTCCGTGTGTGTTCGACGATGGAACGGAATCCAAGCTCATTTTTCCTTTTCCTTTTTCTTCTTCTTCCTCCTTTACTCGGTTCTTGTAATTATACAGATCGAGAAAAGCTAAGATTTTTTTTCTTCTCACCTCTCTGATTTGCAACGAACGATAACTAATCCTTCACTAATTTTTCTCTCCCGCAGAGAAAATGAAGCCCTAGGTTTTTCCACCTTCACTTCGAATTTAGGGAGAGAGAAAATGGATTGTAGAGAGAGAAAGTGAAAAGAGAAAGAACGGTGATGAAGAAACCAATGCCATTTAGAGGGCTCTCTCTCACCACTCCTTTTTGGAAAATTTTTGTTTTTAGTTTTATTACTTTATTATTTTCCTATTTTCATGAAATAAATGAATTCACAGTCTCCATATTTTCTAAATTACTTATCTTATTTTAAAATAAATTAAGACTACTTTGAGTTTTTTTTCCTTGTTATTCACATTTTAACGTATTGCTTTTATAAATGTTAAAATACCTTATTTCAGATTTTTTATAAAATAATAATAACTATTTTATTTTTAAATTTAGTTTAAATTAATTAAATTTAAAATAAAATAATAATTTAATAAATTATTGATTTTGATTAATTTTAATTGATTTGTATTATATTATATTAAGAAACAACCAATCTTTAAATTAAGGGCAAGATTGCGCATTATTAGAGCTTCTCAAATTTTACTTATCAATTAGGGATGCTTGTGGCCCGGGCCGCCCGTAGCCCATTCGGTCGTTACCGAGCTATGGCCCAACGGGCTACGAGCAGGCCTAGCCGTCCTTCTTTTTTAAAATAAAAAATTTTCAAAGCACGTAGAACAAAAAAAGAACCATCAATTATAACCTTAAAAGAATTCGATCCGTAAACAGCATAGAGGAAGACTGAAAAGAATATCTTATCGAAATATCATATTTGTTTCGATAAATATGCTCTGTAAGAAGCACTTGAATCCGCTTGGATTACGTTTACACAAATAGAGGCGGGACGTCGGACAATGACACGCAATGTGCAAAAAATATAAGTACATATATTTCCTAACAAACCAGTTATTGTAAGACCTACGGAAATTAGTATGGGTTCAGGAAAAGGACCATCCGAATAGCTATCATTAAGTTCGGGAGAACACTTTATGGTTTCGAAAATAATGGCCGGATTCGATCATGATTAACCCATGACTCAGCCAAACCAGGCCAAAAACAAATTGGGTCAGTTTTGACATTCCTAAAATTAGTAAAATTTTTACTAAGTTGTTATTGTTATCATACTAAATTTAAAATTTGGGTTAGAGTATACTATTTAATTGGTCAAATCTAATGTTTAAGTTATGTATATTATTATTGTTATTTTTAATAAACTTTAAATATTTAAACTTTAAAAAAAAAATTAAAAAGAGTGTTGTATGGTTTCCATTGCCTTAGGCTTTACGGCAACTTCAGCAGGCACCGAAATAAAAAGGGAAAAGCGGAAATTGAAAATGCCGTCATTTCATTTGGATTTTACTAAGACGTGAATCTTAAAAAGCCGCCAGAGTTTAACTAAGACGGTGAATGGACGTGCCAATGGGGGAGATGATTCAAGCAAGTGCTAAAGTGTATGATTGGTTCGTGACGTCCACGCATTGGGCTAGTGATCTATGAAATGAATCTTCAATACTATTGGTTGATGTCGCTGAGAGCCATGCATGTGAGCACCTTCGCATTTGATTTAGTCACTCATCTTCGCATTTAGTCACGTTTAAATATGGATTTATGAGCACGTGTTTCAAAAATCGAATCGGTTTTATAGTAAAGATTTTAAAATTAGTTAAATTAAAAAAATTTTATAAAATAAAATAAATTGATTATTTTTTATTTAAATTTTAAAAATTTTCAATAAATAAAAATAAGTTTTTTAAATTATTTTTAAATTTTTAATCAATTTTATGACAATCTAATACCGATTTAACCTTTTAAACCTTAAACTTTTTGTTTTATTCGTTTAACTTTTGGTCCGATTTTTAAAACATTAATAATTAAAATTTAAAAATATTATCCTTGCATATCCAACAGGTTCAAATTTAATTGAAAATTAAAATTTTTAAATAAAAACCAACTAAATTATTATATTTTATAAATATATTTAATTTCAAAATATTGACTGATTAATTAATAAATCAAGCTGATTCTAATAATAAGTATTATTAAGATAAACCAAATCGAAAATTTGATCGATTTAAGTTTTTCTAATTAAACTAATCAAATCGATTTATTTTTTAAATTGGTATTTTTAATATTACCTTATGAAAATCATGATTTATCTCATATAATTTTTAATTTTAATACAACGTTATTTTATAATTATAAATGAGTAGAGAATTAACGGAATGTAATGAAATAAGTTTTGTGTAATAAAGCGATATCTTATGAGAATATTTAATTATTTTTAAAATATGAAAATTAATCAAATTACGAGAAATATAATAGAATTAATATTAAACATTATTTTAGAAGATAAAGAAAATAGTTACCAAGGGAAGTTCGCTTATTACGAGAAAGTACACAAAGACACGTCAAAGGAAGTAACGGACAAGTTTCAAGCCGATGTCTGTTTTTGAACATTTTACGTGGACTTAAATGGACAGGCTTCAAGCCGATGTCTGTTTTTGAACATTTTACATGTACTAAGACAATAACCCAACTTATTTAATCGGGTTGACAGTAAGGTTTAGTTTTGGGAAGCAGTAACGATTTGATAACATATTAAAATTAACTTACTAAAATAATAAATAGTTATTAAAACGTAAAAATAAATATTTGGTAAGTGTGGTTGCGTTTGTTGAAAAAAGATAAAATGACTAAAAAGTTCATTTATTTAATAAATTATTAATTATTGTATAAATAATTAAAAAATATATTATTAGTTATATAAATTTAAAATTATAAATAATAAAATATTAAATTAAAATAAGATAAATATAAATAAGAAAAATAGTAAATAAAAAATTTCATAAAATTATATTATTAGTCATATAAATTCAAATTATAAATAAAAATTATAAATAAAATAAATTTAGTAAATTGAATATTTCATAAAAATATATATTATTAGTCATATAAATAAAATCAACGAGGAAGACGATATGTTGGACTTGCTTTCTATTAGTTGAGGGTATAATAAAAAATAATAATTATCAGAAGATTATTACTGGAAAGTATAATTTCTACTGCATAAGCACTTTCTTACCGCAACTCTCTTTCTACTTATCAATTTCTACAGTAGTACTGCACTTTTTTCCAACCTTTAATTATTCACCTGCAAGTCAAAACACAATCTAAGTCGAATTGAGTTTTAACTATTTATATCTCGAATTTGATTTATAAGTTTTTCAATGTTTAAATTATTCGGTTCTATTTTGTTTCAATCAATTGAACCATTTAAATTTGACTGAGCTTCAAATAAAAATATAATTGTTTAAACATTTTATTTGAATTAGATTGAAATAGTTATTTTAAATTTAAAACTGATTAAATATTTAATTAAATTAAAATTTTATTCATTGATTTGGACCATCCTAAACAAAATTAATTTATACTAAACCAATTATAACTCTATCTTAGTATCATATTGCTAAAATAAGAGCGGCACTAGTAAAGGTGTTACTTTCCTTTACAAAATTATAAAGAAGATAATAAGTCGGTTCGAGTTTGTCACATTTTAAACTGTAATTGTAAATTATTTAAATTAATATTATTTTGATATTGATTTTTTAAAATTGAAGCATTAAAATAACATGTTTTTGCTAATAAATAAATACCATCTTTTTTTTCTTGGTTCATCCTAATTTGGTAGTGATTTTTCTTGTTGGTACTTTTTTTATAGATATTTTAGAAGTCACTAATTCACATTAAATCCTCTGTTCTAGTTACTCTATTCTCATTCTATTCTATTAAATTTCATTCATACATTTATATGGATTCGCATAAATATATAGATAAGATTTAATATAAAACGACAATAATACTATAACTAAAATAAAAGATTTGATACCCGGCTAAATAATGAAAGGAAGGCGGTTAGGTGAGCTATATGTAATGAAACATTGCACATTTTAGGGGTAAGTAGGTGTAAGCATAGACAAGGAGACATGAAAGAGAGAGCTTACTAATTATGGACTTTAGATGAAATTGACTAATAAATTATTTTATACACAAAGACCTTGTCACTCCTTTTTCTATTAAGCTAATCAAAGCAATTCTCTTTCAATGGGTGGATTGTAATTATGTTTTTGAATCTTCTCTTGTAAAGTTTTGAAAAAGATGGGACTATGTGCTTATTTTCATTAGTATGATTCAATTAGTCAGATATTTATTAGTGTCATTTTCATTTTCTTTATTACATGGCTTTCACATAATCATTTTTAAAAATCTCTAAGGATTGTTTCTCAATTTAAAAAAAAAACAATTAAATTATTTTTATAACTAAAAAATGCATTATATATGAATTTATCTGAAAATTACAAATATTTAATAAAATTGTTTATATAATCAATATTTATAATAAAACAAGCAAATTCGTATTTCGATTACTTTCGTTAGATAACGAATTAGGCTTTCTTCTTTTTTTTTTTAAACCAAACCATATTTTTAAAATGGAATTACCCTTTTTTAAACCAATATTTCCTCATAAATAACTCCCTTTCTAAATATTTTGTGGCATTGATAAGTCCTTATACAAGTAAGAGGAGTCCTAAGTACTTAGGTGTTTTCAAGAAATGGTATAAAGATGGTGTAATCCCATATCCCCATATGTAATCTATGTACTTTTACACATATATTAAAAGGTACTTGCTGTATT
Organism: Erythroxylum echinodendron; assembly: GCA_027575705.1. Lineage (NCBI taxonomy): Eukaryota > Viridiplantae > Streptophyta > Magnoliopsida > Malpighiales > Erythroxylaceae > Erythroxylum > Erythroxylum echinodendron. The sequence continues at coordinate 288,380 of JANZXR010000003.1, forward strand.
TATAATGGAAAAAAATAGATAAAACTTTATACAACTATTTTCTTAATATTCAATTTAGTTAAAATGGTTAATTTAAGTACAATATTTCACTTAAATTTGTAAATTTAAAATAAATAGAATCTTAAAATTAGGTAAATCTATCATTAATGTGAAAGATTTGCTCTTAAAAGAACACAAATCAAGAGAAATGAGGAGGAAATATAGGAGAATGGAAGAGGCAGGGGAGAATTGACTCCCTTTCTCCTTTTCCACACATTACAATATTTTAACCTTTTTTATTTTAAAAATAGAAAAAAATTCAAAAAATATTATTTGATATTTTAAAAAAGATATTATTACCAAACTCACAAGTTTACAATCAATGTCAAATACAACATCAAGCTAAAAGGACAAATTGCCATCCCTTTGTTTAGAAGGTAATTTGAATAAACCATACAAAATTTGACTAATTTGGTGATATTTCTTTCAATAAATAACAATAACAACAACAACAACTTAGTAAAAATCTTGCTAACACTAAGATTTAGAAAGGTTTAATAATACGCAGCCTTACTTCTAATTAGTAGAGAGTTAATAAACATAAACATTTAAATCTCAAACTTGGAATTGGAGTTAAACTCATAATTTAAATTTTGTACAATCAAAATCTGATTGAAAATTTAAAAAATATTACAAATTGAGTTATTTAAAATAATAATGATTGTTTTTAGGCATGTTGAAATTAAATAATTTACAAATTTAATACTCTATTGTTGGATTTTAAATGAAAAATTATATAAATTATATTGTTTTATTATAATGAAAATTATTATATTAAAATTTATAAAAACAATTGAAACTTAATTTTATAAAATTGAAAATGTGCGTCAATTTAGAAAAAAAAAGGTTAGTATATGTTCAATTATTAAATAATCTTTTTAGAGAGAGAGAGAGAGAGAGACGGAGTCCTTAAAAATAAACAAAAAACCGAAAAAGAACACCTAACCAAAACAGAAGATATTTTGGCGTCTCTCGTCCCATATCTTAAGCAACTTCACACGCAATTTTAGGGTTAGTCTCTCTCTTTTCTTTGGATCTTCTCCTCTCTCTATCTTCGCTTCCTTTCATCCATTTCAGGGGTTTTGCCTTTCTCTTTCTATTTTCTTTCAGGTTCTGCTCTCTATCTGTACATGTTCTTTCTTTTTCCTTTTTTTTTTGGTTTATTGTGATGGTTGTAGAGATTTTCTGTGTGTAAGTGCCTGAACATGGAAGTTTAAGGTGGATTATGTTAATTTTGGTGATTTTAAGTAGTTGCATTATCGATTTTTAGTAGGCTGAGCTTCATCCGTGTTTTAGATCAGGTTTGATTTTGGATCTGTATGGTTTTCGGTGGGTGGATATGCTTTATTTGATTCTTTTTTCCGTCAAGACTCGTGCTTCGCTTTTGCTCTTTTTTTAAAAAATTTTTTTTGTTCGTGTGTTCTGTACTTGGGTTGTATAATTTGGTTGATTTTTTGTGCTTCGGGTTTAATACTTTTGCTTTTGTTGGTTTCAGCACGAAATACTTTATGTGCGCTTGTGGTTTTCGATCGGGATGTTAATGGGTTTTTGTTTTTTGATCAGGTTTTCGGCGTTTCAACTGAGTGATTGGATAAAGTTGAGGAATTTTGTTAAAAGAGGGATATTTTTAAAAGAAGCTTTCTTTTTTAGGTAATTGAAGTGGGTCTAACTTCCCCCTTTTCGAAGAAAGGGTTTTTTGTTTTGGAGTTTGTGAAATTGTGATGAATACACGAACTTCATGGGCGGATTTAGCTGCAAATTCTGCAGCTGAGAACACGTTTGCGGGTTCTTCTGTTAACAATGGAGGTATAGGAACTACTTCTGGGGGTGCATCGCGAACCAAGACTTATGTACCTCCTCATCTCCGAAACCGTCCAGCTTCTTCAGACCCACCAGCTCCTGCTTACAGTGGGCCTGTAACCAGCAATGATCGGCCTGCATTTTCTGGATCACGCTGGGGTGGTTCGAGGAATGATTTACGGTCTGGATATGGTGGTGGCGGTGGCAGAACAGGTGGCTGGGGTGGTGGCAGAACAGGTGGTTGGGATCGCGGCAGAGACCGGGAAGTGAATCCTTTTGGGGATGATGACAATACAGAGCAAGCATTTAGTGAGCAAGAGAATAGTGGGATTAACTTTGATGCATATGAAGATATTCCCGTGGAGACAAGTGGGGACAATGTTCCGCCTCCTGTAAATACCTTTGCAGAGATTGACTTGGGTGAAGCACTGAATTTAAACATTCGCAGGTGCAAGTATGTCAAGCCAACTCCTGTGCAGCGACATGCTATTCCAATCTCTCTGTCAGGGAGGGACTTGATGGCTTGTGCTCAGACTGGTTCAGGAAAGACTGCTGCATTTTGCTTCCCCATTATTAACGGAATTATGAAAATGCAGGCGCAGGGTGTCCAAAGGCCATTCCATGGGGCACGCACAGTATACCCTCTAGCTCTAATTCTCTCTCCTACTAGGGAACTATCAATGCAGGTTGGTGCTTACTAGTTACTGGCTGTTTGTACACTTGTAGCAGTTAATGCTAGGATCTAACCTTATGTGGTTTTAACTGAAGATCCATGAGGAGGCAAGAAAGTTCTCATATCAAACTGGTGTGAAGGTCGTTGTTGCTTATGGAGGAGCACCGATTAACCAGCAGGTTCTATGATTTTTCTCCCTGTTTCTTAAAGTTTATGTCCCTGCGTCATCTGTGCTTAAAGTTTATGTCCCTGCATCACCTGTGCTTAAAGTTTATGTCCCTGCATATGCCAAAGTGGATACTCAGATAGTCTGTTTAACACAGTGCTGTCTTATGAAACATTTACCTGTCTAGTTCGGTTAACTCTTTATGTGGTTATCTGTAGATGGTGTGTTAGGAACTTGCTTCTGGCCCTCTTTTTTTAACGTTTGATATGCTAGTATTAAACAAGTTTGCGATCACATGTAACATGTGTATGTTGTGCGATATTATAATGATGAAATGTGCTGTTGTTTTCATTACTGCAGCATCTTTATGTTCTTGTCAATGCTCTGGAGCTTGATAGTTGCTAAGAATTTTTTGCAGATTTGTTCAGACTATTTCATAAAGCATCCTCTACTTGGAGGTCATTGAATGCTTATAAATCTTGGTCATTGAATGCTTACTTCTGAAGCATCTTTCCTGTTCTCTTAAACTGAGCAATAATTCTGCAAGACATATTATACCCTTTTTCTTTGCTTTTGCAACTCTTGCTATTTTATGTCTTATTTTTATGCTATTTTATGGAAGGAATCTTCATTAGTTTAGAGTGTACTGTGCAAAAGTATATTTTGGTTTAATATACTTAACGAATTACATGTTTATGACTAGCTTCGTGAACTTGAGAGAGGTGTTGACATTCTTGTGGCAACGCCTGGAAGATTAGTGGATTTGTTGGAGAGAGCTAGAGTATCTCTACATATGGTCAAGTATTTGGCCTTGGATGAGGCAGATCGAATGCTAGATATGGGTTTTGAGCCTCAAATAAGAAAAATTGTGGAACAAATGGACATGCCTCCACCAGGTTCTAGACAGACTATGCTATTCAGTGCTACCTTTCCAAGAGAGATACAGGTTTGACTTACTTCTGTGTTTGTTTCTTATTTTCTACTGTTAAGTCTTTTCTAGGACACTTCCTAGCAACATATTTTGTTAAGAAAGAGATAGATTGCTGCTGATGCCGCTTTATTTACCTTGATGTAAACTCCCTTCTTTACGTGATCAAGGTTGATCGATAAGTGGTATTGCTAGACTGTTGCATGCCAAGGTTTTTGTGTCTAAGTGCCTTCACTTTTCCAGCTTTGACCTTACTTTTCCTAGTCTCTCCTGTTTTACTGTCGATTTGTCTTACCCCTGAAGTGATCAACGTAGAATTTGGTCTGAGATCTGTACTTGACATTAAGCAGTTTTTTTTTTCTTGTGTGCAATAGTTATCTGGTAATTAAATGTTATTTCATCTGATGCCTTTCAAGTGTTTGGTGTAATGCAGAGATTAGCTTCGGATTTTCTGTATAATTATGTATTTTTGGCTGTTGGGCGAGTCGGCTCGAGTACTGATTTGATTGTCCAAAGAGTTGAATTTGTCTATGATTCAGACAAAAGAAGTCACCTTATGGACCTTCTTCATGCACAGAGGGCAAATGGTGTTCAGGGCAAGGTAATATTTGAGACTCGAGTTGCCACTTCTCGCTGTGTCCCTTTTTCTTTTCCCCTCTTCCCCATTGCCAGATGTGGGGAGAGTTGCGATGAGTAGGTGGCATGCTGATGGCCCTGAGGACACTTTTTTGATTTAATTCTTGTAACTATTTTTCTGATAGTCATTTTGTGTAGTCCCCTGATGGTCGGTCATTAATTAATTTTTCAGCAAGCTTTGACGTTAGTCTTTGTGGAGACAAAAAAGGGTGCGGATTCACTTGAGCATTGGCTTTGTGTTAATGGTTTTCCAGCTACAAGTATTCATGGTGATAGATCACAACAGGTGTGTTTTTTCTCTAAGGTTATCTTTAAGATCTTATCCACATGGATGCACAGATTATCTCACGGGCCTATGAAATGAACATAATATGATTAATAAGATATCTGATTGAAATATTGGAAAGATGGAAGTGTGAACTGCGATCAACCTCTTGTCTAAACTGTCCCTTATACAGTGCTCTTTCTTTTTAGTTGCTATTGGTTATTGTTATTTTATGCCTTAGTATGTGCTAATTTTGTGATTCATGCAGTTAGTATGTGCTAATTTTGTCATTCATGCAGTCCGTGCTTTGGGTAATGAAATCTTCTATTCTCTGTCATGGAGATGGGCCTTCTGTTTTCTTGTGTAACTTATTGCCATTTTGTGATCCCATTATTATTTCAGGAAAGAGAACAAGCATTGAGATCATTTAAAAGCGGCAATACTCCAATCTTGGTGGCAACTGATGTTGCAGCTCGAGGCCTTGATATCCCTCATGTTGCACATGTAGTTAACTTTGATCTCCCAAATGACATTGATGATTATGTTCATCGTATTGGACGGACAGGACGAGCTGGGAAAAGTGGTCTTGCCACTGCCTTCTTCAATGAGAGCAATGTAACTTTGGCAAGGGCATTGGCTGATCTTATGCAAGAATCTAACCAAGAAGTACCTGCTTGGCTGTCTCGATATGCAGCACGTTCTTATGTAGGAGGGAGAAACCGTCGTTCTGGAGGAGGTCGGTTTGGAGGTCGTGACTTCCGGAGGGACTCCTCTTACAATAGAGGGGGCATGGACTATTATGGTGGAAACACAGGCAGTGCATATGGTTCTTCAGGAGGATACAGCGGAAGCTATGGTCCAGGAGTGACTAGTGCCTGGGATTGACAACATATAGCATGTTAAGCACCCCACAAGTACTTATTTCTAGTTGTTGTGGACTGCCCCCTTTGTGTGGGGTTGATTTTCTTTTTCATCTTTGGGTGTTTTTAGTTAGTAATTTAGCTGTCATTGTCACTATACATTTTAGAAATGGGTATATCATTGAGAGGGGGATGTAAGTTTGAGGGTGGTGCTGCAGGAATAGAGAGGTGTAAAATGTTGGTTGGTTTAGCTTTGGTGAAAAAGTTCTAACAGAGTAGCTGTTACTACATGCTCTTCTTTTGGCCTTTGCTTCTTAATATGGTGTAACCTTCTTTTGGAGGGCAATGGGTTGTAGAATATGCAATATGAGAAACATGGGGTCTTCCATTCCATTTGGTGGTATCCATTGTTGAATCTCTAAAGCATTTACCTTCTAACCCTGTTTAGTGTCAAGGCTTCTGTCCTGCCATTTCTCTGGTCCATGTCTGTGGGAGGTTTTTTGAAGCCTTGTCTGTAATATTTTGGGATCACTGAAATAAACATTAAAACCTTTTTCTTTTTTTTGGTCCTTTGGAAAATCCTTGCCTCTCTGTTCTTCTCCTCAAGCTTTTCATTGCTCGAGTTTTCAGAGCACTTTTTGATTAACCTTGTTTAATACGATGAAAGCATCAAGCTGCCATGAAATTGGTTTTTCCATTAACAACTGCAGTTTAGCCGGTAGTTTGTAACTCATCGATTTCAAAAATTCAAGTTCGAATTTGATCAATTTTAGTCTATTGATTTCGAATCGGATTGAATTGGGAATTTCTTTTTTTAACCACCACTAGGTGTGAGGTCAATTGTCCTCTTGAATACACACCAACTAGTAAGACAAGAATTATGACCTACTATGTAGAAAGTGGGAGAAGGAAAAGGATAGAGTAGACTTTCAATGTGCTCAATTGGACTAAAAATATAACTTCTTTATTTTAATGTAATGCATCCTCATCCTATTAGGGCAAAAAAGAGACGTTTAGTCTTCAATACACAAGGGAAAGAAAGACCTTTGGAAACTACATCATTTTGGTTATTATTATTTATTAGCTATTATGTTTGACATATATAGATAAGCCAAAAGAGCAAGTACACAATTTGTGTTTTACCTACATCATTGTAAATAGTCTTCTTAATCTTTCACTCTTATGAAATGTGGATTGAAACATTGTGTAAATGCAAAATATGAAGGACAATTAGAATAATTATGTATTTTGACATAACTATAAATATATATAAGTTTATAATTATCTAATGACTATGGTAAACTAGATATGCTTAAATGAATCATCTTTAATACCCTAATTTCATGATAAAAATTTAACAATTTCTTTTACATTTATTTTGTTTTTAGCGATTATTAACTTTTTTTTTGAAAAAATATAAATGTAGGCACATATGAGGAAGCTTTTATATATACACGCGCGAGCGCGCACCACACACAAATAGTCAATAGATGAAGCATATACTAATGATAACCTCAAGGAAAAACCTACAACCTGAAATTGAATCTACCAAACAACATCATAGATCTTTGATTGATATATTCCAAACATGATTGGGTTCAAGTAACTAATTATAATTTCACCTATTTAGGTGGTTGTCCAGTTGTTTGATGTAATGTCACGCTATAGTCTAACCATTATCATTCTAAAATAACGTGACAAAATTAGGACTGAAACTCTTATCTTTTTAGGCAAAAATGTTTTTGAGATTTCAACTAGGCAAAAAAGAACTGTTTTTGTCTGCCCTTTCTGTTTTATTTCAATTTAATATACCTTGAGGAGATACTTAATCTATCATCAATACACATCAACATCAACTTAATCTATCATCAATACACATCAACATCAACCAGTTAAATCTCTTATATAGAAGATGACTTTTTCAAGTTTTACATGTGCCAATTGATCAAGTTTTGGTCAAATTTCATACCAAGTCCTTTCCCAGTGCCGGCCTCTGTTTCTCATTTGAATGCGAGCTATTCTTGGAGTAATTGAGGGGCAATCCATAATCTAATTTAATAGATTCTGATTTTCTTGATATAAAAAAATTGTGAGAGTTTGATGTTTGTAAGATAATTTATTCCAATCTGACATGGGAACACTTTGAAAGAATTCTGATGAGGTACTTTTCTTCAAAGTTAATATACCTCTTAACAAACTTGCATTTATTGAGTTCCTTAACTAACTACAGAGTCTTTACTGTAGTCAATATTCCAAACTTTGGTCCTGCGGTAGATATCTATTGAAATATCTTAAGCAAGGCATTCATGTATTTGGTCCATATATAGGTAGCCAAATTCATTACATTAACTAGTGAAATGCCATAATTAAGACAATGAGATCATTAGTGTGGAGCACAGTAAAAGCATGAGAATGAACATAGTTTTGCTGTGCTAGTGATCTTTTTGCTTGTGCAATTAAAGATTTTCATTGAAACTTATGGTTGAGTGGTGCAATGATTGTAAGTTGCTATCTTATTTCTGTAACTCCTGAGAATACCAAATTTATACTTGTTTTGTTAGGATGGTTGATTATATAAAATGATGTTTGTAGGCAATATTCTGACAGAATCTTAAGGTGTAGTTGCAAAGTTATCCCTTTTTTTTAAGTTCAGATTTTTTGTTGGACTTGTAACAGAAAAAAGAAAAAGTCTTTCTCTCCTGTGCTCATTAAAATGGGGTTTGACACAAGAGGATCTTGAAGGAGGATAAAAATAACAAGACCCCACTAAAACCCACTTTGTCTTCTTGCATTAAGAGTTGAAAATTCACACAAATCTCACAGCCATACATGAATCCAAGGATTAACATCCAAAAACCCTTTGCCTTAAATAAAAATCTTTTCTTTTCTTTTCTTTTTTTTAATTGCTAAGCCATTGGTAGACATTTAAGAAGTTGTTGAAGCTTGAAGCCCCCCTATGGTCCAGCTGTTTTATGTAAGAGGGAGTGAACAGTTTTTAGAGAGAGAAAGGTTGTGTTGAGAGAGAGGCAGTGAGGGGTGTGCTTTTACATTTTGCGGTTTCCTAGTTTTTGAGGGCTTACTTCTCCACTTTTTTGGTTGTTTCTTTGTCTGCACTTGTTGAGGTTAGATTAGAAAGGCCAGTATCGACAACCAAGACAAAGAAAGCTCTTTTCTTTGCTTTATTGGGGCTCAGATTTGACTATTTAATCTTTCAATTGGCTATCTTGATCTGGGTCTTCCAAAAGGTTTCTTCTTTTTTGCTCTAAATTTCTCCATGATTCTGTGAGGCTAAAGATGGAACAGCAATCGTCAAATGCTCCAAGAGGTTTTAGAGTTCAAGCTCCACTCGTAAGTTCTCTTGATTTCTAATGTGTTCATCTGGGTTGTTGACACTGGTTTTTTGGGAAATTCTTGACATTCCTTAGCTACCCATGTGTTGAATTTGGGTTGTAAGTTCGAGTTTTGAGGAAAGTTTGAAACTTTCAGGGCCTCACTTGGTTGGTTACTAATGATTGTTCGTTTTCTGGTTTTTTGTTTTCCTTCTTGGGTGTTTCTGAGTATGCCTAGGTAGTGACCTATCAAATTTATGCTATTTGGGCGAAAAAAGTTTGGGACTTTATGTGCAGGTGCTCGGTTGCAAGTTGTTTGCTGTTTTTCTTCATCTTTCTCAGTTGCATTTTTGGTATTAGGTTTTTGTTTTGCTTGTATTTTGAAATTACCCAGATTAAGGTGGCTTGCTGATGACTTTTTTTTTTGGCATGTGTTTGAGAATGCGCCTTCATTTGATCAAATTGAGCTGGCGTTTTGCCTTGCTCAAGATTTCTATAGTTTCCGTATTCAACTTGTAATGCCAATTCAGGATTTTTTTCAGGAGAACGAGGGATCTTTTTATCATGTACTTGAGATTCTGTTCTTTCATTGTTTACAAGATCTAGTTTTCCCTGATTAAGTTCTAAGGATTAGTTCCTCTTTTTGTATCCGCACTAAATTCTGTTTCGACAGTTACTGTAAACATGATTTGCTGCTGAATTAGACAGCTGACCTTAAGTTTAAGTTACTATAGAATTGGTGTTCTGTTTGAACCGTATAGATGTGATTCTACCAATTTACTTGATTGCCAATGACCACTGTCTTGAGTTCCAGCCACGCTTCTCAGAATGTCATCTTGAATGTGAACATTAAGCAAACTTGCATTAGATAGCTCCCAAGTCACAGATAGACCTAAACTTTTTTTTTTCTGTTTTCTTTATGCATCTATTGATTGATGAAGATCTTGGACCTTGCTGAAATTATTTTTAGGCCGTAAGCCACATGAACCTCAGTGCTTAATGCTGATATGATTGTAGATTAATGCATCAACCTAATGTCAATGGCTGCTTGTAGCTGTGTTCTGCAAGGGTGAAGTAAATAATTACGGTTGAGCATACCATATGTGCAGGGAAAACGATCTATTCTCCAAAATGTTCATTAATATACATGTGTACTTGAATACATTTGCATATATACAGTCTTTCCTAACATGAGTGGTTTTTGTAGGTTGAATCTGTGTCATGTTATTGCAAAGTAGATACTGGACTGAAAACAGTAGCAGAGGCACGTAAATTTGTCCCTGGATCAAAACTTTGTATTCAGCCTGACATCAATCCTAATGCCCACAAGAGCAAGAATTCACGGCGAGAGAGAACCCGAGTCCAGCTGCCACTGCTGCCTGGGCTTCCCGATGATCTTGCCATTGCATGTCTGATTCGAGTTCCTCGTGCTGAACATCGGAAGCTCCGTCTAGTGTGTAAGAAATGGTACAGACTCCTTGCTGGGAACTTCTTCTATTCTTTGAGGAAAAGTTTGGGAATGGCAGAGGAGTGGGTATATGTCATCAAGCGAGACCGTGACGGCAAGATCTCATGGAATGCTTTTGATCCTGTCTATCAACTCTGGCAGCCACTTCCACCTGTACCACGGGAATATTCTGAGGCCCTTGGTTTTGGTTGTGCTGTTCTGAGTGGTTGCCACTTATACCTTTTTGGAGGGAAGGATCCACTTAGAGGTTCTATGAGAAGAGTCATTTTTTATAGTGCTCGGACGAATAAATGGCATAGGGCACCGGATATGCTTCGTAAACGTCATTTTTTCGGTTCATGCGTCATTAACAACTGCTTGTATGTTGCTGGTGGAGAGTGTGAAGGAATTCAAAGGACTCTTCGCTCAGCTGAGGTTTATGACCCTAACAGGAACCGATGGAGCTTTATTACTGATATGAGTACAGCTATGGTGCCCTTTATTGGTGTTGTCTATGATGGAAACTGGTTTCTAAAAGGCCTGGGATCCCACCGAGAGGTAATGAGTGAAGCCTATGATCCTGAAACTAATAGCTGGACACCAATCAGTAACGGGATGGTTTCTGGCTGGCGCAATCCTAGCACCTCCTTGGATGGACGGCTCTATGCCTTGGATTGTCGAGATGGCTGCAAGCTTAGGGTTTATGATGGAGCCACAGATACATGGAACAAGTTTATAGATAGCAAGATTCATCTAGGGAGCTCACATGCTTTGGAAGCTGCTGCTCTTGTTCACCTTAATGGGAAACTTTGCATTGTCCGTAATAACATGAGCATTAGTCTTGTTGATGTTTCTAGTCTCGACAAGTGTGTGGAAACTAATCCTCACCTCTGGGAAAACATAGCTGGAAGAGGTCATTTTAGGACCCTTGTCACAAATTTGTTGTCAAGTCTAGCTGGCCGTGGTGGCTTGAAAAGTCACATCGTGCATTGTCAAGTGCTTCAGGCTTGAAAGACCAAATTCATTTTGCTTTCCTTAGCTGTAAACATTCCTGCATTTCCTTCAAAATTTTAAGTTAGATGGTCCTATATGAAGTCTGCTGATACTAGGATCTGCTCTCGAGCTGAAAAGCTTCTATACTTTGTCAATGCTTTGATACTATTACTTCTGCCAAGGTTTGTAATAGTGGTAATATGACTGATTATATCTAATTATAGTCAATTAGAAAAACTTCATGAAGCAAAAAGAACCACACCGTTGTGAAGAGTGCAAGACTCGAATTGCAGAATATGAATGAAGGGGATCTTAAACAGGAACTGGATTGACCAGGGAGTGTTGCTACTCTATCTTCTTCTTGACTTTATGCAGGCAACTGCAAGCTGAGGCAAATCAGAGTTACGTCTGCTGGTGGATGAAGTTTCTTTTTATGTTTCGTAGAGAGCAGATACTTGTAAATCTAGTTAATTGTCTAGGGCCAGATCCTTTCGTGATGGGATTTTTTCTTAGTGGTATGTAATCTTTGATATGCTTTTGTCAATGTACATGGGGTTCATTGGAAAATGTGACAATGTATACTTAGATTACATCTCATATTTCTGTCAGGACTGGCTCTGCTGTATGTCTATTACTGAAGAATATATGGAACTTCACATCCTACACTTTTAGCATTCCAGTACACAATCCACCATGAAATTGAATGGTTAAAAGCTAGTGGAAATGGAGTTATATTGATAGTATCAACCCAATTTCTCATAGTAGAAGTTACAAGAGACAGCTTTTCCTCATAAGTTTTTAGTAGAATTCTTATGCTACTGGTCGCCTAACGACGATTGCGAGGGATCGACTCTTCATGTTGTATCTTCAATCGTTTATGGAAGTTCTTGATGAAAGCATCTGCTAGTTCATTGATGTCTCCTTGCAGCTCCTCTTCAGTTAGTTGCCTTCTTGCACCTGTTTTCTTGTTCTTTGGACCCCGTGTCACTTGCATATTGTGATCATCATTGATCACTATTTGTCTACAGCCCTCCATTTTCCTTCAAGAAAAGACAGGAAATGAAGTGTGGCTTCCAATGGTAGTTTGTCTGGGAGTTTACTTGATGAGGGTGAAGAGGCAACGCAAGGATTATATACAAGTGGTCTCAGTACAGAATTCAGAGTTTCACGTGTCTAAAATGTTGGAACGAAGTGTTCTTAAAAGTCTACATGATATGCTTCTTTTCCCTGCCAAAAGCTAACAGGACCGTATTATTTTATTGCCACTTAGACTTAAAGTAACTTGACTTAAATAAAAATATTAGACTTTTATATAACAGCTCACAGCCGAAGATTTGATGCTCAAATGTGATAAGCATGGCAAGCAGAATCTGGTTAGGAAGTTCTTTTATTCTGAAATGAAAAGAACGTCAAATGGCAGGGAGAATCTAGAACTATATTGCTAATTTTGACATCCTGTATTGGTCAAGAACAATGAAGGTGATCGGTAAGGCTTAGAACCTGTAGAATGACATTAGCAACATGACATAAGCCGGTCTGCTTCTCAGGTTTATAAAATCAGCGGTTCTCTCTCTCGGTTGAAGAAAGACAAAACAAGCCTGAAGAATACTGTCAGAATCTGCAAGACAAATATAAAAGCTGATGTTCTAATCAAGACTAGGATGGGAGAATTATTGTGCAGCAAGGTGAACGGAATCTGATATGCATGTAGAAAAATTTCCAAGCTTAATACACAAGCATATTCTTCTAAATTTTTGTTTTTCCTTTTCTTTTATGACAGCTACTATGGAAACTTGAGACCGTAAAAATCAAAGCACGCCATTGGAAAGTTCAGACAAAAGTTCATTCGTATCACAGTCCCAACTGGTTATGCTAGAGTTACGTCTTAGCAGATTCTTAAAGCAATCATTGTCATTTAGAACTCAAGGTCTATGAGCTATACCCCATTAATAACTCCAGCTTATGATTCACTGGAGAAGATAACACGTATAGATAATGAGTCAGTTTGAAAAGCTGGAAAAGTATCAGAAGTGGCAGAACAGTAGCTAGTGCGGTAAAAGCTGAAATGATTTCAACAGTTCCATGTTAATCACAACTACAAAATCTTTGCTTCTCTTGGAAACCTGATCATGTTGAATTATTCATTTTCATTATCTTTATGACATGAACATATAAAAGTGAATTGAGCTACTCTTAATTGGCAAGGAAGTCACAAGTCTAAACATCTACAAAGGGAGTTAAGGGTTGGGAAGAAATTGGTATTCTCAACAGATCATTTAGCAATTTATAAGGTGTGAAAACAGAAGTTTAAGAAGAAAAATTGATAGATATATCTACATAGAATATCCATTGATATAGTGATAAGTTAATCATCCAGTTACTGATATGTGATCCACCATAATTTAACACTTTATATTGGACTTCAACAACCAGTAAATAAATCAAACAACAATTTGCTTCTTCTGCCAGATGGTGTCACTGATCGGCCTCGGCGTCAGAGAGTAAATTCAGGCGAAAACTTGATTAGTTGCCACCTACAAAGAAAAGAAGGTACATATTTCAGAAATGGTAGCAGTGAAGACTTTAACCTGATCATATTCTATGTTATGATTGGATTATCTGGTATAAAATTCACCATACCAATGGTTACCCTGAATTGCATAACTAATTTGTCATGTAATAAGATGAAATCATTTATAGTGACAATCGAAGATCAAACTCACCTCTAGGTTGAGTGTATGCATCTTAACCAACAGCAATGGTATGAACATCACACATAAGTTTTGGATGCAAAATTGCAGCTGATATGCAGCAACTCAATATCATCCAATTCTACATTTTCTCAAAAAAAAAAAAAATCCAATTCTCACAAAATCATTACTCTTATATTGCCTGTTTTAATTTTCAATGAGATCACATTCCACTAATTACAGATACTCTAAACTTCCAGTTATATGTTTTTTCTGTTCCTTTAGTTCCTCTAGATAGGCCCGTAAGTCCTGTGCAGAACTGCCTAAATTTCAGCTAGAACCTAAGTAATATGTTCACTGGTCCTAAAGAATCAGCTGACTTAACCCTGAAGAAGGCATCCAATCATTGTCTTTTTGTTTCATCTCGTTTTATGCAAATTATATTATAACAACATCAAGTACAGTTCTTCAGCGTTTGACAATTTTGACATAAAAGAGAGGAATTAAATTATAGCACACACTCAAACAGAGACAAACATAAAGCCTCTGCCCTCAATCATATCTACAGACATTTCAACTTTCAAAAACAACTCACTTGTGGAGTCAAAAAGATTCAAACTTTATCCGTTATACATCAAACATCCCAGAAAGCAAAACGTCCAATTCACCACGAAAGATTGCCAACAAGAAATTTCAATTCAAATATAGCAAAAAGACGGAGACTTTTTGTTTAATTACGAAACGTAGAAGAGTTAATCGCTACCTCACATGGATTCCAAGCTGCTCCTTGTACCAACAGCTTTACTCTTACAAACAGGAATATCCTCAAACTGCTTAGCCGGCAATTTCTCAGACAAAGGCCCCACAAAGAACTCAATCATCCCATCGTCATCCTTACTCACCTCAATCGCACTAACATACACCCACAGAAACAGCTTCTTTGCCTGAATCCCAGACACCTCATGAACACCACCATAGCTCAGCTGCCCTTTGATCTCTTTATCAAAGTACACCAGCCGATCAAAATGAACATAACACGGGTTCGTTAGCTGAATCGAGAAAGACCCAGAAGGGGACAAGGTGTAAGATTCAACATTGTCCGGTAACAGGCCACGTGGCAGGCCGTAGTTTGGCAGGAGGTCATGAACGTCGGCGACGGCTTTGAAGTCGTGAAAAGGGTTGTAGAGATTGAGACACACGTACGTCTTGGAGAAGAAGAGGATAGGTAACATGAACAGAGACATCTCAGAGAAGATCAAGCGAAGGTCAGCCATTGTTGAGTCTAGAAATCAAAATTGAAGCTTGCTTGATACAGAGTGGACTTCCAGAGATAAAGGAAGAAGGTGGTAATATATATACAGAACGAGGGGCAAAAGTGGAAGAGAACATTCTGCTTTGCGTGCCACTTTGCATGTTAATAAGAAACTTAGGTAGATTTGAATAAGGTTTTAGGTATGCCAAATTCCACTTACATATAAGTATTTTATTAATTAAATATAACAAGGACAAACTCTAGTTCAAAAGACTTCCCGTTTTGTGATTGTATACAACATAAGTCAGAAAATGATTATTAGTTATATACAATCTTGTACTTACATTTTACAAAAAGACTGTTTTTCTATAGAAATAAAATGATAAAATGTATAATTAATTTCTCAGAATTGATACAATGATTATATAATGAGTGGTAATAACAG
>JANZXR010000003.1:304002-335408 GCA_027575705.1 Erythroxylum echinodendron
AGGAGCTGTGCCCAGGGGGCTAGAGGATCATCAATAGGACAAATTCCTATTTCTCCTCCTTTGGCGTGACTCGAACTTAAGACCTCCTTTTTAAAGGAGAGCCTTAAGTGAGGAGCTGAAGCCATTAAGCCACGGAGCCGTGTGGTAAGCACAGGGCGAACTATTCTTTCGCCTTTTACTAAAGAAACTTAGGTAGATTTGAATAACGTTTTAGGTATGCCAAATTCCACTAACATATAAGTATTTTATTAATTAAATATAACAAGGACAAACTCTAGTTCAAAAGACTTCCCGTTTTGTAAGAGTCGAGACAAGGTTATCAGTTGTATACAACATAAGTTAGAAAATGATTATTAATTATATACAATCTAGTCCTTATATTTTACAAAAAAGACTGCTTTGGATAGAAATAAAATGATAAAATGTATAATTAATTTCTCAGAATTGATACAATGATTATATAATGAGTGGTAATAACAGAAGTAATGTGCACAGTGGAAGTTTGTTACAACAAAATAAATAATAGATCAAAGAATTTGTTATAACAAAAGATGGTTGTAGGTTGTACATTGCTAGTTCAGCCTATTATGCCCCCGAAAGATGATGTTGCGATAGACGACATTCATCTTGGTTCGAAAGTGATCAAACTTCTGTTTGGATAGAGCTTTGATTAGGGCATCAGCAACTTGATCATGAGTGGAGATACGAGAGACAGAGAGAATATGGGACTGAATTTTATAGCGAATAAAGTGATAATTCAGAGTAAGGTGTTTTATTTAGGATTAAAACAAACATAGGTGGCTCCACAATTGTCACTAGAAAGATGCGGTGTCGTAGGGAGAGAGACATGAAGTTCTTAGGAGAAGATTCCGAATTCACACAACTTCCGAAGCAGCAAAGGAGAGAGCACGATATTCTGTTTCAGTGAAAAATTTAGCAACGGTGCGTTGGCATTTTGAACTTCAAGATACATGATTATTGTCGAAGAAAATGATACAGCCAGAGGTGGAGGTGCGAGTATCAGGATCACCGCTCCTGCTAGCATTGGTAAATGCATGTAAGCGTAAAGTATTAGAAAGATAGAGTTGTAGGCCAAAATCGTGAGTATGTTTGAAGTAACAGAGCGTATGCTTGAGTTGTTGAAAATGAAGAGCAGTCGGTTTGTGCATGAATTCAGACAGTTTATTGACCGCAAAACTGAGATCAAGTTTAATGATGGTTACATATTGGAGAACCCCTAAGATACTTCGAAATTTGAAGTCATCCTTAGTGGTAGTACCATCATGTAGGGTTAAAGTAGCATTGGTGCTCAATAGAGTGGTGCATGGATTACAATCTGCCGTATAAAACTTGGTGAGTAGATCATGAATGTACCGTTGTTGGGAGAAAAAGAGGCCATGAATGTTGGGGATGAGTTCAATACCGAGAAAATATGTAAGAATACCCATGTTTTTTAGGGAGAATCGTTTGGAGATGACAACGATGAAGGTATCTAGTTCGCGTGAGGAGTTCCTTGTGAGTAGGAGATCGTCAACATAGACGAGAAAACATAAGACCGAGCCTTCTTTTTATATATTAAAAAAACTGCTTCATTAACACTATAATTAAGAAAATTGTGAAAATTAAAGAAAAAAGAATTTCATTTATTAACAATATGATTACTTGCAACCGAAAAGCACCATATCCGTAACAATATGATATTTGTAACCGAAAAGCACGATTATATGTAATATAATATATTAAACACTAATCAGTCATCGTTGACGCCGTCGTAAGCCCACCGGTGTTCTTCCCTGATCTGAGCTTCTTCTTCCGGAGTGAAGTCATTGACGATCCCAAAGTACTCCCTCACGTACTCCACACTTTTGTTCTCGATGTGTTTTGCTATGGCGGTGCACACAGCATCAAACAGAACAGGAGCATTCAAGTAGTTGACAGCCATTACCAACCCCCTCAACTCCCTCTTGTCAATCTGCTCCAAGAACTGTTTTTCGAATTCCTTCAGCTTCTCCTCGAAACCACCCTCTTCATGTTTCTCTTTCAGTTCAACGTAGTTCTTGTAATACTCGATGATCATGGCCAGATATTTGGCCTCAACAAGGAACAGTGAAACCACCTTATCGCTTGATCCTTCACAATCTTCTAACGCTGAGTTGACCATTTGAAAGTGGGAAGCAACAGCCATGTCCACCTCGAAACACTCTCCCTCGGACGATTTCAGGATGACCTTGTCGTCTGTGGAAGCCATTGTTGTGTAGCTAGAGCTCTGTTAACACTTGAAGCTTTTGTGTGTTGTTAGAGAACAGAGAGTGAAACAACTTTGGAGAGTGTTGGAAGGAGGAAGCTTATTTATAGAGAAGTCTTCATGTCTTTGAAGACTTCTTTTCCTAATTGGTAATGGAATACTAATTTGGGTTTAAAACTTTTTACTAATCCAACTCAAATTCAAGTGAATACGAAAAAGAAAGTACTTTTCCTTCAATAAATTTCGGCTTAAATATCTTAGCACTTCAAGTTTCATATTAACAGTAGGAGTCTTATCCAACCATACTTCATTCTCTTCCTGTTATCTTGGGGAATCCATTGGCATTCCTTGTCATCTTCAAAGACCCATGTTCCTCAAAAGCTACAAGGTTACTAGTTACTACTATTTCAGCTTCAATATCTTTGTGCATTAGCAACTCAAAAAAGTTTAAGAAAAATCTCAACAAGGCAGTTCATGCCCTCTTTGCACATTCAATCCAGCGGCAAAAGAAGTAAAAGATAAAGACTTCTCTTTAATAGGGCTCACATAACTACATAAGCACATGGCAACAGTAAAACAACAGAAGAACACGTGGCTTTCTCATATCTACATTTTACTTCCATGACCTTGTCCATTTTCTGAAGTTCAATAACAATAGTAGTAACTCCCACTCAGCTTGCCAATACAATACTATGCCAAACTGTAATGGTGAGTCTGAAAAGAAAATTTTCAATCCTAGATTGCTAAGAGATCCTCCAATACTTCATTTAGCAGAAGGTGCTTGGTTGTCTCTACTCAGTGATCAGCATCTCAATGTCTTCAATAGGAGTCGGAAGCTGCAAAGTTTAAGGACAAGCTTATGATGAATCAAACCAAGTGGTATGGAGCTATCAGGGAAGAACAAGCTCAAAACACAAGACTCTCCTAGTAGAAGCTACCATTTGTGAAATTTGAGCTATCATCACTACGAGCAGTAACAAATGAGCACCTCTTTGAATAAGCATATCCTAAGTAACGGCTTCTCCAAAAAATACCAGAACCCTTACGATGCATTACAAGGTATGATTTCATTCTGTTGATCTTGCAGATTCCGTGATTTTAATAATAGTAAGTGCTTCCCCTAATTTGGTTAACACGTTCTAAAAACTAGGCAAGAACAGATCACTGTTGACAAGGACATAGCAAGCAATCAGAATCAAGAAGAGAGCAAAATAATACCTGTAGAAATCGATCCAAGAATCCACCGCAAGAACCTGACACCCCATCACGGCAAGAATGGACGATCTTAAACTGGTCAATATCAAGTTTCTTGTTAATGATTCCAACCTGGAAGTAAATCGACCCAGAAGGTGGCAAATCAACCTTTATCTCATCAACATCAAACCACAAAAAGAACCTCTGCACCTGAATCCCCTTCAAGTCCGTGATCGACCCATAACTCAACCTACCCGTGATATGCTTATCGTAATACACCAAGTACTCGAATTGAACATAGCACGGGTTCTCCAACTCAACGACGAACCTGCCATCTTCTGCTAGGGAGTAGTTGGTTACCGTGCTCGGTAATAACCCACTCGGGAGGCCATACTTGGGCAAAGTTTCATACACAGAAAGATGGTTCTTTTCCGAGTTTGAGACGGAAAAGAAGAGAAGAAGGGAGAAAAGAGCAAGACCCAGATGGGAATTTCGACCCAGGAAAGCCATGAAGAGGGATTTTTGTGGCTTGGTTGGTGAAAGATTGGATCTTTATAGTGAGAGAGTGTCTGTAGTTAACAGTTTCTTGTGTGTGAGTGAAAAGAGAGAGAGAGACAGAGGTTAGACTTTTCATGATCTTCGAATCCATGGCTTTAATGGTGGAGTTTAAGAGGTAGGGTAGAAGAGCCATGATATGGTAGGTGCGGGTACATGAGGTGGACAAGTGAAGACAAAATGGATTTTCTAAGATCTAGGCATGTCTTGGCATTTGTTAAACTTATCCTTAATGTCTTATCCTAATATCTATTTTTAAAAAGATAAAAATTGAATTAAAAAGTGTAAAAAAGGGTTATGTAGCTAATTTCATTAGTTTTCTTTAACGGAATAGTTCGTAGTCGTTATTTTTTAGATACATATTAAGTAATTTTTCGAATTGACATAATAGTCTATAAATTATGTCAATTAAATATTTTGCACTAAACAAATCTTATATGATAAGTTCGATCGAAGGAATGAAAGTAGGGAAAGTTTTAAGTTAATAAGTTCTAATTAGTAAAGTTAATTTGTGATATGATTTTGATGTTTAAATTGGTTTTAGAAGCTCTCAATGATTTTTAAATATTAAAGTTCATAATTTTAATTTAAATTCTTAAAAAATCATTTGGGTATAGTTTGTTTTTCAATTTTAAATATTGATTTCTAAAATAATTTATTAAAATTTTACTCATACATATTTTAAAAATAACATTTTATTTTATTAAAAAGAGATAAAAAATTTACTTTTTAGATTTTGATATAATTTATACTCCTTATTATCAAGTTTTTTTAAAGAAAACAGCTGTACATGAAAGCAAAATTAAGAATTTTACTCTCTTCAGCCTCAATATATTAAACAATAATTCATATAAAATTCCTAGGGCAGGCTGGCCGGCTTCATATATATTTTTTTAATTAATTTTTAATAAATTTGAGAAGTGTATCAAAGTCTTAATTAAAAAAAGAAAAAAAGGGAAATATCATAATAATAAATGTGACAAGTATAGGATGCTATTTTTGACTTCAACTTTGAATATCTTTATAGAGAAGACAAGTCAATCATCAAAACCTTCAGTGACTTTTAATTGTGTAGGACAGTGTAGTTTTCCTAATTGGTCTATTGTGGTTTGATTAGACCAACCATCCAAACCAATGAAGTTATTTAATATATGTCTTGACTCTTAGGTTACACCAAGACATATAAAGTCAT
Organism: Erythroxylum echinodendron; assembly: GCA_027575705.1. Classification (NCBI taxonomy): domain Eukaryota; kingdom Viridiplantae; phylum Streptophyta; class Magnoliopsida; order Malpighiales; family Erythroxylaceae; genus Erythroxylum; species Erythroxylum echinodendron. The sequence goes on from JANZXR010000003.1 coordinate 309,189, forward strand.
GGAAGTTAGGCATGACCATTCATTCTTCTTTGTCTCCCAAAGTCTAGGTAAACATCATGTTGTGTGTAGAAATGCATGTCTTCTAAGGATGCATGGAAGACCATAATAAAACTTGATAAGTTCACATTGTGGGCAGGATGACAATAGGTTGAATTGGATAGGGATTACTCTTAAATTTTGTTTAGATTAGCTCTTTAAATAAGTTATTCCTCAATTAAATTTAGACTCAACAGTTAAAAGTTAAACAAAATTTAATCAAATTGACTTAAAAATAATATTCTTTTGAAGTAACTTACTAAATTAGTATTACTTTAATCTTGAGTTTTTCAAATTTATTGATTAGAATAACGTAATTTTAAAAAATTTTATATCCGATTAATAACTAGAAAGTTTCTCTGGCCCTTTGTTTATTGGGAATAAAATTTCAAAAATTAGAGATGTCAAAATAAGAATGATACTTGATATTACTAGAAATGCCCAGAAAATATCATATTTATAAAGCAGAAACATGGATACACTCTTATGAATGTGGAGAATATACTAGATTAGTCAGGACGAGTTAGAATTAATTGTCAACTCATCCATAACTGTTCAGTAAGAAATTTGAGCTAGTTCAAAACACAACTTAAAGCTCAGTGAATCCGAAATTACCAAATTTAGATAAAAGATTTTTAGTGATGATAAATGGTTTTTTAGGGACTTATGATTCCATGGAGATAGCACTCTACTAAACTCTTTATAAGTTTTTTTTACGATTTTGAAATAACACACTAATCTTAATTAAATTTAGTTGATAGTAAAAGATTTTTTAAGGGCTTTTATGGGTTTAAGACTTTAAATCATGGGTTGAACAATATTTTTTTATTTAAAATTAATTTGTTGACAATTTTTTCCAGTCAATCATACTCTTCAAAAATTTTAAGTGAATTCCAATCTTCAACCTATTTCTTATGGGATCAGATTTTGTATTTATGATGTTCATATCATTTTCTATTAAATCTTATTCATACATTTACGTGGATCTCACATAAATATATTGATAAGATTTAATAAAATATAGTTGGAACAAATTAACTGGAACAAAGAATTTAAGGTGATTTCTTATATATGGCAAAACGGAGAAGTTGCAATCTTCTATGGGCCAAATCCCAATTATGTTGAAATCTCAACTACAATCAAGTCTAAAATTAATTGTAGTCACTTAAACGAACTAATCTAAAATGAATTGTAGTCTAAAATGATTCTATGGAGATAGCACTCTACTAAACTCTTTAGAATTTTCTTTAAGATTTTGAAATAACAAACTAATCTTAATTAAATTTAGTTGATAGTAAAAGATTTTTTAAGAGCTTTTATGAGTTTAAATCATGGATTGAACAATTTTTATTTTTAATTTAAAATTAATTTGTTGACAATTTTTTCCAGTCAATCATATTCTTCAAAAATTTTGAGTGAATTCTAATCTTCAACCTATTTTTTATAAGATAAGATCTCAACAAATAATTCGAGGTGATTTCTTATATATGGCAAAAATGGAGAAGTTGCCTTGCAGAATCTTCTATGGGCCAAATCCCAATTTTGTTGAAATCTGAACAACATGCAAGTCTAAAATGAATTGTAGTCACTTCAACATTCATTGTTGTATTCATTTATTATACATATTTAATAGTTTATTTATTATAATTAAAAGAGTTAAAGGTATCAAAATCTTATCATCAAATTTTATTAAACACTTTTAATAATTTAAAATTTTTATATCTAATAACTAAATAAAATGATATTATTTAAAAAAGAGAGGTCCATTCCTTGATTGGCAATGGAGGTTATCTGCAAATTTCGAGGTCCTAACACCTATTCTCAAAGACCCTTTTCTTAAAGCTACAAGGACATGCTAATCCATGATTCCTTGTGAAATTGGAGCACGGAATCCAGTGGTGGATTTGGACCAGATGAGAAGTTTGACAGCAGTCGCTCATCGCTCGTCGTCCTGGACCAACTTAGTATTAGCGGATATTTTGCTCTGATACCATTTATAATGTGACCTACTATCAGTTGATGAGGATGACAGAGGAGGAACATATATGCCCATATGCTATAACTCCTCCTGGAAGAGCAAACTCAAAACTTGGGGCATGGCTTGAATTGGAAGTGTTTTTCAGAATTACCCTACTCATTAACTTTGCACACGGTAGCTGCCCCACGAAACATGGTCCAGTGTCCTACATTCCAAAACCTAAAAGTCGAGACACACACCTACCTGCAATCTGGTAAATAAAAGATGTTCTAGTGATTATGAGAAAACGGCAGTAAACTCAGTGTGAAACTCCTTATTTTACAATGTTATGGTGTTTGCGGTACGGACAGTTACTGCAATTTGTCGTAATTCCAGCTGCTTTTCCAGTAATTCTGTCTGCATAGCGCTCACTGAGAAGTCATTGCGGATCATCTCTGACCATGAAAATTTTGGAGATATGAAAACTTGTGATGCTCAAGAAAGAATGTCATTAATGTTTCCAATTGTTTTTTTTACCCTTACTGAGCAATGAGAACTGTGGATCTAGATGCAGAAAGGAAAAAACAAAAGTGGAATCTCCATTGGCAAGAACATAAATGGAAATTTAAGGAGTTTGCCTGATGGAAATCTACTCCCAACAGTTGTATCATTCGTGAAGGGACCATCAAGCACTCAGTACGGTTGAAAAATATAATGACATGATCAGTAACACAACATAAAAACCAGTAGAAAATGGAGAAATTACATTCTGATAGTGATCAGATTATATAGATCACAAAAATTCTGATAGGAATACATAATTTTGAGGAATTTTAGATGCATTTCAACTCATAAGGAAGCTTATAATTTCAATAGAGAATGAATCGGAAAGTCCATAGAAGAAGTCCACAGATCATTTCTACACCAAGCTTCCCTCTTGCTTTCTCACCAGAACTCTTCACTTCAGAACTTGATGAGCTGCTAGTGATGTTCCCTTTGAAACAAAGAACAAAATGTCTCAGGAAGATATAGTAACACTAACACCAAACCTGAGACTATTCTTGGAAATTGTAAGATCTGGAGCAAAATTTTTTTACCTGTAGTAGCTGATGGATTCGTAGACCCTTTACTGAAATTGCCAAATATTTCAAATATCTTAGCTTCCTGGGAGCTAGGTGATATGTGCAGAATATCTGTAAACCAGATAAGATTGATCAACCATATAGCTCAAAAAATACAAAATTGAAGCTGTTTCTGGTTCCTGATTCTGTTTGCTTGTTGGATTGTGTTCCAGGAGAGCTTACCAACGCACGCAGAGACATTAGCAGGTGCATGACAGGTGTTGGGGAGGCCGGCTGCGAGGGTTCCATTGATCTTCAGACCAAGACTAGGATCATCACGATCTCTAATCAGGATGCACAGACATTTTTTGCTCTTCCCAAGAACTTGTTTAAGTCCACTGCAACAGTCCAAGGTTGGAGCTTTAGCTTCACCACCAACAAATGGAAGACATGTGGAAAGGCTAACCAGTTGCGCGGCACATTCTGCTCTATCCTGCTGTACATCTGAACTTGCCATACCAGCTAACACCAGCACCAAGATGCATCGAGTTGCCAGGTTCAGAGCCTGTGAGCCCATTTTCAGATTCTGAGAGAGAGAAAAGAAGTAGGAATATGGAACAAAGATAGGCTTGGCTTCTTTCTAATTTAAAGGGTATGTTCCTGAGACACAGAGAGAAAACAAAAAAAAAAAAAAAAGGAAAACAAGGGTGTGGCAATTTGTGGGCAAGAAGAAATAATAGTGTCAGATCCTACAAAGTTTCAGTGGAGCATTCACATGCTGAGGAATTTATTTGTCTTTTAGTGGACAAACGCTTTAGTTTTAGATAGATGGAGGCACAGCAGCAGAAACAGTACAAATTTGCTTTTAATTGCTGCTTAGGATTGATTAGGTTTGATGTGATGGTCATAGGCAAGCAACTCAACTAAAATGGGTAATTTTTTTCTTCAGAACAGTAAGTCCTATAGATAGAAAGCCCTCCCAGATTATTACTTGCATCTGACAGTTTATTCCATACATATACGAAGAGTACATTACAGAAAAATGTTAATGAACTTGTCACAATCCACTTCAAGACAACGAATTTTCAGCAATTCTGTTCTTTGAATGCTTCTGAACCTGAAGAGCAACTTTTGTATCCAATCTAGTCTCAAATTAACGGAAAAGTTATGTGCTTTCTGCTACTGATAAACAAACTTCTGTCCTGTACATGAATGATCAATACTTTTTACCTACTAGTAATGCAAGAATCTGACTTTTTCTGATCAGACTTTTGACAGAACTAATTTGACAAATTCTATTTTGCTTAAAGACCCGTGAAAATATGAAGCTTTTGTTTCTTTATCTGATACGAATAAAATCCCGTGATCATCAACTAATCAATCAAAGCTGGTAACTTTGTCACTTCTTATGATAATTAAGTTGACAGATAATGATATTTAACTCTTTTCTATCAATCTTCTTACGTCTTTCCATAAGACCAAAAAGCTTTGTCACTTAGCTAGGGATATGAGGGCCTAAAATAGTTCTGAAACTTGCTGCAGTGAAGTTGTTAAGACTCAGAAAAAGCTTCCATCTTTTGGTACACACTTCCTAATATGAAGATCAGTATATATAATTTTCCTGTTATTCAATAGTTTCGTGTTTATTTAATAGTTCCAGGCAAAAATATCAAAGTACAGTTGGGGAAGTTTTAATTAAATTTAAGTGGTTGTGAGCATGTGGTTCTAAATTAGTTTGGTGATGTTCTCAACTTGAACCATTAGGGTTGAGATTGTTGCAATGACCTGTTCTCAACTTGAACCATTAGGGTTGAGATTGTTGCAATGACCAACACCCCCATTTGTGCATATTGATGCATTTGCTATTGTTTTCGTATAATTTGCACATTTCTTCATTATTTTCTCAACTTCTTCACTCAAAAAATAATTTCAAGATGACACTTTTAGTGAAACTCAACGACAAACTTAACAAACTTACAACACATGAACAGTCTTCTTTGAGGTTGTATCCGATCTTGCAATTATGAGTATGTGATGTCTAAGTGTAATTGAAGATTGGAAAATGACAATAGAAGAAGAAAGTACCTATGACAGGCCATTGAGTTAGTTCCTCCATTGTTTGTAGTAGCAGTAGAGAAGTTGGGAGTCATTGTCAACTAACCACATTATAGTTAAGAACTTAATCTTCTATTGAATTAGGCACCTCCATTCCTCTTTCATGTCAACCATTAAATTCCTCCATCCACTGAAGCTGGCAAGAATGGGTCACCGCCACATCAACAGTAAATGCTTCTTAATGAGTTATTGTGCATGACTTGGACTAGAGGAAGCAAGCAAGAGCCATGTTCGACCTTCTATGTATGCTTGACCTAATTGCTTATTCTGAATATGTTTGATTGATAATAATTAAAAAAAAGTTTTATGTTAAATAATTTAATAATGTGTTTAATCTTTTAATTAATTTTTTATTATGTTAAATAACTTAATAATAAAGGGAAAAATAGAGAATGGAATAATGCATGTGAATAAATAATAATGGCAAAAACGGTACTTTTGAATAATGCATGTGAAGGAATTGGTGGTGCCATCAAGCATTAGTGTGTTAGATGAGATTCTATTCAATACTCACTTCTTTGTTTCTCTATAAATTAAATTCTCCACCAACACCATTCAACTTGACAATTGCTTCCAAATATATATATATATACATACATAGAAATATAAAATTTAAATATGAGCTAAAATAGATTTTATAAGGGATAATAAATCACAAAACTATGATCTTTTAAACAATTTTATTTCATTTTCCAATTTTAAAATTTTTAATTAATTATTTAAATTTTTAAAAATCAAATTTAAAATATATCCCTATTAACATTTTATTAATATGTTTGATGAAGCCATATAAATAATTGATATTTAGAAGAAGTACATGACCATCTTATTCCTTACATAATGTTTGAATATCATATAAGTAATCATATTTCAAATATATAGCTATCAATGTATAACAACTTAGATTATCCGCTTATAGATATTGTCTATTCTGGGTTGTTCATCGAGCCAAGACCCACAATTTTGCTCCTCTCATTCGGAAAAATGCATCTATGGGGAAGAGATATCTGTATCCTTATAAGACGTACTTTGTTCTCTTCTCTAATCGATGTGGGATCTCACAATCTACCCTTCTTAAAAGCTAGCATTCTCATTGGCATAACAGGTCGAGAACTAATTCTGATACCATTTGTAATAGCCCAAACTACTCGCTCACAGATATTGTCTGCTTTGAGTTGCCCATCCGGTCAAGGTTATCACGATTTTGCTCTTTCTATACTTGGAAAAATAAACTTATAAGGAAAAGATATCCACACCTTTATAAGGCGTACGCTTATAAAGAAAAGATACCCATACTCTTATAAAACGTACTTAGTTCTCCTCTCCAATTAACGTGAGATATTATATTACGAATTAAATATGGATATATTTAGTCTTTTTCTTTAATATAATTTTAACTTTTGCTGTGGTTTAAATTGAAACTGCTTACGAATCACTAATTTAGCTAGGTTAATTTTTTTTAAAAAAATAAAATTAAAAGTGAAAAATAAACTCTTTTTTTAATTAAGCCCGAGCCTGTTCTGTTCATGCCCAAACCGGCACCCCAAAGTAACCAGAATCTGTTTCTAATAACGTATTTGCTTGTTTGTTTACAGAGAATCAGGATCTTCGGCACAGGAAGGTGACAATCATGGTAGGAGATGATCATTCTGCACGTCATAAAGAATTTAGTTTCACTAGAGAAGCAACGCCAACTCTCTTACTTTTATTGTGGCCTGTACTTTGCACTTGGGATTCATGGCAGCTACAGCAATTTCATCATGCTTGATCAGTCACAGGTTGGCACGAGATGGAAGTTCATAATCGGGGCATACCTCAGTTCTTCTTGGTAGCTTGCCATTTCCAAAATTCTACCCTTTCACTGGAAAAAGACTGATAAGGTTAGGTTGTCCCTTTATGCAAGATGAAAGCTTTTCCGGGCAAGGATACATTTGATGAATGTGTGTGCCAATCATGGAAATACCTTCAACTTCTTGGTCTTGGTTTGGCTGTTTTTCGAGAGTTGAGCTGCGGGAAGTCAAGATTCAAGATTCGGCCACGGCTTTAGGAGTTACAGAAGTATTGTACCTTCAGTGTAGGGGTGGCAGAAACTCCCTTATTCACTGAATTGCTGTAACATAGAAGCATTTAGAATTCCTTGAATCAAAAGAAAGAGTTGATCCATGGATTTGTTATTCACATGCATTATTTCTACTCTAAAACTACTTAAATCCAACATATACAGTATATACACATCTTGTCTGAAAGTTGAAGACATGCATGGAAGCATCTAAACAAGTTCTGAATAGAAAATATGAATGGAGTTTGACCCTTAGTTGCAAATTGGTAATAACATCAAATGAAGGTCAAGATTCTATTGACTATGAGGATCAACCAGTAAGCTGTGTATAGGAATTACCAAGAGCAGAATGATGCAGTCTAGTAGTTGAGCTATCAACAACTCCTGCACTTTTCCACCAATTTGTACAAAGTAACGACCTCTTTTTGATTAAGTGCAGATATTCAAGCTTTTCATTGATCGCCTCCAACCCTTGATTCCATCTCCTTCTCATACTGTAGACTATGAAAATAGGAAAGCTTCCAGCTCGGAACCATGGTCATACCAGTATGAGTTTCAGCTTCAAAGACTAGTGCAGGACTTCATAGGCAGTCTCATCCAGTTGAGTCTTTAGTTTCACAAAAAGCATGCTTCTTTGAACTCGTCAAGTCACTACTTTCTCATCTGCAGATACGCTAGTTTCTCCTCAGAAAGCAGCAACTGTAGGGAAAGAACTGACTAAAAGAAACAAGCGAGTTGGACAAGAAAAAGAGGAGAAAGAAGAAGAAAAAATTGCATCTTCGACTCCATGGTAAGATTCATGAAGCAAGGTGTGAAAGTTTGGTGAAGATGGCTTAGTTTTTTGGAAATGTCAATTATGAAGTCCAGTAGAATCTAGCATGAAAAAATGGTTGGTGGAACCGTTGTTTGGAGTCTTAAACTGATTCGTTCAATAAATTAATAACTTAATTCTCCTACATAAAGTTCCTAGTTAAATTTTTACCATAACATTTGAGTGCAAATAACATATAAGTTTTACTCTTCTTATGATAACATTATGCATGATAACTTGCTAGGCTAAGTAGCTTCGTCTTCATGCGAAAGCTTTCACATGAGTGAAAATAACTAGAGAACCTAAACTGTCTGTGTTCGTGGTCTCTACGAGACAAGATTCAAAAAATATGCAAGAGTTCTTGTGCAGAGCTGGAAAGCCATTGTTTCACTTTAAAGTATCATTCCACTTCTTGTCATTGCATTATCTTATCCGCCAACCTCCTTTTTTTTCTTCTTCTGAATTTACATTCCCGTTTCTTAGTTGTTTCAAAATATCATATTGCTACTACAAAAACTCCATTAAATCAAACTGCTAGAGAATCCTTTAAGGTATGGTTACCTCGTGGGAGATGGAATCTGCCTGTGAAATGATCTTCGCTAGATAGTAAAGAAGAATTGCTTTCAGAAGACGCTGCCTGTGAGATTCAAAGGAACACTGCACTTCCTCTTTAAGTGTACCGGAGCTTCAAGCAAAGAAGCATGAACGGAAACATTAGTTACAGTTCTGGCCGAGAAAGATCTAGTCTTTCTGGGGAGAAGCAAACATTTTGTGGTTTCTTTTTTAATCAAAGAAAGGTAAAAGGGGCAATTTATTAGCAAAAGTTTAAATTAGATTCTAAATTAATCAAATTTTATCAACTTTATGCAACACAAACGATTAAGAAATCTTGTTGGGAAAGACAGAATCAAAAGATTGAAATATACAAAACCCCAATTTAAAGCAGAACTTGTAGAATTACCTCAGTCATACCCCAGAAGATCTACATATATATTGGAGATATGAGAAATCTTAGGCCAATCTTCACCGTCCTTCAGGCACCTTTTCTGCAGTAAAGGACTATCCCAGATAGACAGATAAGAAAGGGAAGAGGGTAGCCCCTCTTCTGGCAAGGACTGGAGCTTATGGCAGTTAACGATCTTCAGATATTTAAGAGAAGTGATATCTTGAAGTCCTTCCGAGTTGAGAGATTCTAAATCAGCAAAACCGTCGATTTCAAGAGAGGTAATAGTGGAAGGTAGCCCCTCTTCTGGCACAGATTTCAACTTAGGACAATTGCCGATCCATAATTCCTTGAGATTAGTGAGTTGTTGAGTCCTGCTGTTAATAATAGATTCTAAGTTTCGCAAGTCCATTAAGCGAAGCGAGGTGAGGGAGGTTGGGAGCCCCTCTTCTGGCAACAATTGCAGCTCTGGACATCTGCCAATGGACAAACTTTGAAGAGAAGTGAGGTGCTGAAACCCCTTGTACTCGAGAGATTTCAGATATCGAAAATCCCAGATTTCAAGAGAGGTAAGAGTGGGTGGGAGTAGTGACTCCTCAGGGAAGCATTCCGCATGTCTATAGCCACCTATCTCGAAGTGCAAAAGAGAGGGAAGACAACATATATTCCACTGGTTGCGTCCATTAATGAGTTTACTGCAACCAACAATTTCAAGTGACTGTAATTTTGAGGGGAAGCCTCCTTCAGGGAAGGACTGAAGAGAGTGCATAGGCTCTGCCAATGATTCCAATTTTGAGCAATACACTAACCGGAGTCTTTGCAGATGAGGAGTTCTTAGTCCTAAATTGGGAAGTGATTTTAAATTCAGACACCGAGTAAGTCGCAATGATATGAGAGATATATTGTTTCCGCAAGTCGTCTCAAAGTTTGGACAATCTTCAATGTCTAGATGCATCAAGTTAGAGAAGGACTCTAAGGGAAAACACTTCAAGGAATCGCAATATCCAATTGAGACATCTTGTAAAGTATTGAACAGACCACAACTCAACTGTTTTATTCTCTGTACCAGAGGACTATGAAATCTATAAATTAAAAGGCAATTTCCGTTCTCTAAACTCAGACCATGCAAATCATCCCGTAAGTTCATTTCAAGGATACTTGGAGCCCTCGGGAGTGAAGCCTCAAGTTTCTCACATCCCCGGATCTGGAGTGTAGTCAATAAAGGAAGGTGTTTAGGTAGAGTGTGTTTTAACTCAGGACAATTGATTATGTAGAGCTCTATAAGGAGATGAAAAGCTTCCTCTTCATTTCCACACACAATCCATTCCTGCCATTGGGGCATATTTTCAAACCTCAAAATTTGGAGGCATTGAAATGGCTTTTTCATGGATGTGCATCTGCCATAGAACTCAGGACCGATTGTTACAATTCCTGGAAAATCTGCAATTGAAAGGTTTTTCAGGTACACTAGTTGCCCAAGTGGTGGTAGTTGGCAACAATATCTACAACCATCGAGCTTCAAGGTTACTACTCCTAACAAAGGAGATCGTCCATCAATCCAATCCGGAAATCTTGTGCCCCCGTAACCACTAATTGTAAGAGTTTCCACATTTTCATGAGGTTCCAATTGCTCCAGCAGATGTCTAGCATGCAGTGAATCATCAACTTCACCCTTCCAAACCAATTCCAACTCCTTTAAGGTGCATTTTACCCCTGATGTTGGCCCTTAAAACTTCTCCTACATCCATAACATTTGGAAGATTTCTAATCACAAGACCTCCCCTCAGTTGCTGAAGATTCCCCAACTCTTGAATACCAGACCCACTTTCCTTCCCAATCACAAAATCGCTCAATTTTTAGAGCTTCCTTAATTTACCCATTTGTGGAGGCATCTTTCGCAAGCTCGTCGATCTAATATCAAGTAGACATAAGTTTACCAAATTTCCCAAGTTTAGTGGTGACTCAACGAGTTCCCAGCATCTCTCCAAAAATAAAATTTCTAAAAGATACAAACTACACAAAGATTCAGGTAAAATTTGGATTGATGTTCCAGAGAGATTCAAGTATCGAAGATGCTTTAAATTGCCGATTGAATCATGTAACTTTGATATGCTACGATACCGAAACAAGGACAGTACTCGTAAGTGCTCAAGTTTCGGAAGTATATCATAAATTACCTTTTCATCAATTTTATAGTACGCCGATGGTAATAAAGTCCTCAGTAGTGGAGCATTGGTAATGCCTTCAAAGTTGCTGGACAGCAAGCTGTTTCTTAGAATATAAGACAGATGACGCGTTCTTGGTGTGACATTGCACAAATCATCATCATCATCATCATTGAATATGAAACAAAATTCTCCAGCCATAGATCTAGCCAAGTCATTGATGAGATCATGCATAATGAAGCCTTGCCGATAAACATCTCCGTTTGGATTAAAAAAGACCTTGACACAAGATCATCAAAGTACTCCTCACCAATGACTTCCCTCTCCATGCTGAATCCTTGTTGTCCTAGAAACCCCTCTCCCATCCATAAGTGTACTAACTCCTCCTTTTTAAACACATACCCCTTCTGAAATATGGCACAATATGCAAAGCATTGCTTCAAAGGAGATGGAAGAAAATGATAGCTCAATCTTAAGGCTGGAAGAATGTTGTCTTTTGGTAAATTCCAAATATCGTTCTTCAAAACTCTCTCCCATTCTTCAGGTTTTCGTTTGAAGCGCAGGAGACCCCCTAACGATTTTGCAGCCAAAGGTAAGCCATTGCACTTTTTCGCTATTTCTCTGCCAATCTCTTCTAAGTTTGGATATGCACTAGAGCTCCTCCCATCAAATGCATGTTTGGAAAACAAGAGCCAACATTCTTCATCTAATAACTCCTTTAGATGATGAGTTTGAACGACTTCCATGACTGATGCCACACTTTGAAGGCGGGTTGTGATTATGATCTTACTTCCTTTTGCCCCAACCTTTAAAGGCTTTAGCAAAATGTCCCAGTGCTCATAATTGTCATTCCAAACATCATCAAGCACTAGCAAAAACATTTTGTCTTTCAATTCGTTCTTCAATGCAACTTGAAAATGATCCAAAGTATTGATGTCATGCATTGTTGAAATGACCCCATTGAAAATGTCCCTGGTCACCTTCAAAATATCAAATTCTTCCGAAACAGAGATCCATGCTTTGAACTCAAACTGCTCCTTTACTCTAGTATCATTATATACAAGTTGAGCAAGAGTGGTCTTACCAATCCCACCCATGCCCACTATGGGAATAAGACCCAGGTTATTACAATTAGCATCATCTGATAGCAGCAGCTGAACTATGACTTCTTTATCTTCATCCCTGCCATAAACACCAGATTCATCCATCACAGAAGTGGTTGGTACCTTCTGGAATGATGGATTTTCTCCAATACCTTCTTTTAGACCGAGTGCGGTCTTCTGATTAACTACATATTCAAGCTTTTCAAGTATCTTCACCAACTTTGATTCTATCTCCTTCTCAAGTGGACCCTGGGAAGAGAAAAATCTCCAAACTCTATCTATACTGGTTTGTGGTCTAGCTTCCATCTCCGATCTCAGAGCTGCATAAGCAATCTCATCCAGCAAGTCGTCAGCTTCGTAGAAAGCATCTTTGAGCTCATCAAGCCACTTCCTCACAGCACGCCGAGTAATCTGCTTCTCCTCTGCATCATCAAGCACTCCTTCAACAGATATCATCATTATCTTCAACTTCTCCATCAGCTTACTGTTAAGCTTGCTTCCCTTAAAGAAGTCTACAACCTTCTGTGAAGCAAGCCTATCAAACAACAACTGAAGGGAAGCAGAGAGAAATGCTCCTCCTATGAGCGCTGCAGCCATAATTCTTTGCTACTTGGAACGAAATTTTTGATCTAAAACAACAACAAAGAAAGCAAGTTGATGAGTCGAATGATTGTGTTTAGTAAGGTGTTGTTGTTGTATGATTGATATATAATACATCCTTAAGTTGCCTTCCAAGTAGCTTCCAAGTAAGTCTACCCAACGTTTCCTTCCTCTCATGTGCAGGAAATATCCTACCTTGGAAAACGTGGCACCAACTTGCATAACTTGTCGGTGACTTGTGATTGTGAGAGGTTGTGTGAAAACAAGGAAGTTAATATAATCCTCATCCTTTACTGCAACGTGACCTGGAAATTTCAGTCTAGGTCCCCACTTCCCAATTTTTCCATTAAATACATATACGTCGATATTTCCAAGCACATACAACTTGACCTGGAAATTGCAGTCACAAAGCCAGTAATTCAATCACAATCCGTCCTTTTGCATGTAGGACGTCAGCATCTAGGTCAGGAGGCCACATATTCATGATCCAATCCCACGTACCTGTGTATCTGTTGTCCAAATTTACAGGTTCAGAAGAAGCAGAAAAAAAGAAAGAGAAAAGGGGGGTGGAAGAAGAAACTCGTTCAATTTTCATCCATTATCGCTCAATAGAAACAACCTGTCTGCTGCAGCAGATTCCTTCAAACCAATTCGCATTCAGTAAGCTTGGCAAAGAAACATCAAACTCAATGGATTATTGATGAAACAAAGAACAATCAAACATTTGATTCACTTTGTAACAATACCCACATCTTGACTTACCTTCCAATGAATCAGTAGTTGGTGTGGCTGCAGCATTGTGACGTTTAACCATCCGCAGTAGCGAGCCTAAGCTCCAATTTGATTGCAGGCTCCATATCAGGTAGGACTGATCCATTCACGGTAAACATCTAGAATTGACCCTGGAATGTATCACTAGTGTTCATTGTTTTAGATTATTTTCTAAAATTATAAAATAATTGTTAATTGTTAATTTTTAATTGAAATTTCTTTTTTAATATAATTAAAAGTAAAAATATTTTAATTTTTCCTTGGAAATTTTATTTATTAAAATAATATAAAACATTTAATTTTTGAACACAATAACAATTGTAAAAATATCATTTTAAAATTTAATCCTTCAATTTTTATTTACAAATTTAATTCAACATTTTTAGTATTATTAAAATTTTATAATATACGATAAGTCAAACAAATTAATTTTGTAGCATTTTTCAGTTTATATAGCACATGTCAACTTATATAGGGATGACAATGGACGAACCCATGAGCTCAAACTTTTGGTCTTATTTTTTTTTTAATTATAGTTTTCAGTTTTTGTTTTCTTTTTCGATTTTTTTATTTCAAATAAAAACAACATTTTGTTTAGTTTTTAATGTTAATGTAGTTATATTTTTATCACTGATAATAATTATATATTAGATAAAACTTAAAGATAAATTATTTTTAATTCAATAAATTTATTTAATCTCTTATATAATGTTTATTAACAAATTATTAATAAAATTATGTTATTTTAATAAATTAAATAATTTAAAATCAATATTTTATTTATAAATTAATATTTGTTTGAAATATATTTTAATTATTAAATCAAATTTTATTTGAATACTTATATATTTTAAATTTAATTATATTTTTTTAATAATTATTATAATTTAATTATAAAAATTAATTATTAATAATTTTTATTGATAATTAATTTTAATTTATTAAATATATAATGTCGAATTAAATTATTTATAAATTTATTAAAAATTAAAAATTAAATAATATATATTTAAATGATGATAAATCAGATTATCAAAAAAACATAAACAGGAAACAAAAACTAATTTTTATGGTTTTTCATAACTTTTGAAAACTTGAAGAAATCAGAATTAAAAACAAAAACTAAAAATTCAAACAAATATATTTTTTTACTAAATTTAAAAACAAAAACATAAAATCAAAAATAAAAATAAAAATCAGCCTATGGGATGTCAAGGCCCATGCTAACCCGAGATGATTTAAAAAAAGACATTATTTTATATTTTTAATTTTTAGAAATTATTTTTAAAAAATTGATTGCAAAATTTATAATATTAATATTTAAGATTTAAATATTTTATTTTTATCAATTAAGTTTTTAAAAATGAATCATTCTATATGACAAGTACCCACTTATAAGATAAAAGATATATAATACTAATGTCACATATTATTTATCTGCAGTCCTCAACTTTTTAGTTTTACATTAAGTTTAAATATTTTATTTTTAATAATTAAGTTTTTAAAAATTAATCAAACATTGTACTTGAGTCCTTTTGTTCTATCAAGTGCAAATGGAATAATTGAAAAATCAATCATATTAATGATGATAGTTAAAATTAAAAAAATTAAATATATGGTTAAAAAATTAATCTTAAAATTAGTTAATCTAAAGTGAAAAGCAAAGCTTAAAATATTCCTGAGTTGTTAAACCAATTATGAAGTGCAGTGAGAATAAGTAGTTATTTATAATAGTTTTTAAATACAGTCAAATATTTAGATCTGCGGGTAAACAATCGAAGGTTGGAGGAAAGTGCATTGTCACTGTAGAAATCAATAAGTAAAAAGAGAGTTGCGATAAGAAAGTGCTTTTGTGGCAAAAATTCTACTTTCCATTAATAACTTTATGATAATTATTATTTTTCATTATACCCTCAACTAATATTTTTTTATTTATAATTTGAATTTATATAACTAATAATATATTTTTTATGAAATATTTTATTTACTAAATTTATTTTATTTATATATTTTTATTTTAATTTAATATTTTATTATTTATAATTTTAAATTTATATTACTAATAATATATTTTTAATTATTTATACAACAATTAGTAGTTTATTAAATCAATGAACTTTTTAATCATTTTATCTCTTTTCAACAACCGCAATCGTACTTAATAAATACCTATTTTTACGTTTTAACAATTACTAAAATAATAATCTTAAACACATAAATATTTATTAAAAAAATATGAAATCGATTATTATCAATGGTCGCCGCTTTCTCAAAAACCAAACCTTAGTCTTTCCACTCATGATCATGGTTGTGCAAAAGCCAACATGACACCAAACATATAATAATTTGGGTGCCGAAACACAACATATAGGTGTAAAAATTTGACCAAAAACCAATGTGAATACATATTATGCAAAAACCAACATGACACCAAACTGTATTCCACATTACAACTCGTCCTTTTTTAAGAACAAGAAAACCGACTATTTCAACTACTCACTAAATTCACTGCCATTCTTCTTATTATAGGAAAGAAGACAACCAAAGTGGAAAGGTCCCAAAGAGACAAAGACATCATCAATAATGCAATAAGTACACATTATACTCTACTGTAGCATCTCCTGTCTTGCCATCAAACTTCTGAGTTCTTGCCTGAACATACCCTCTGGCAAACCGGAAAAGCCCACTTCCTCCGATCACCGGCATCTCCCTCACCTCCGAAAACACCCTGTTCCGCCCCAGCACGGTGATGGTGCTGCCATTATACTTACCTTCAATGAAACCAAAGTTCATGGCCATCAGCAACCCGATCTCTTCCTGTGAAGCTTGCGCATAGAACCCTTGTGCTCTACCCACCATCTTTGAGCTCAATTCAGGTCCCAACGTTAAAGGGTTATCGATCATTCTCACCAACCCAAAGGCTGTATTAGAGGTGTTCTTTGGCGGTGGCACGATCTGGATCGCACTTGGATTTGGACCTGTGATGATATCATGCCAGTATATCTTGAAATGGCTAAGCTTTTCCTTTTTCATGCCAAGGAGCTTCCTGTCCATGGTTCTCACAAACTGATCGTCACTTTCCTTTCCCCTGACCTGAAAGATGGAAAGAGAAGATGAGAGAAGGAAGAGAATGGTGAATTGGGTGGTGAAGGTTGAAGCTTTAGCCATTGTTGAGAGTGTTAGTTCTGTTAGTTCAGAAATTCTTGTATGACATGAAAGTTGTTTCTTCTACTTATATACATGTTAGTTCAGAAATTCTTGTATGACAACGGCAGTTTTTTGGGAATTTAATTTATGTTGTTGAGTTTGCAAGGTAAGAAAAACTATAAAATAAACAAAATAGCTGTTCACTTTTCTTTCACGCTCATTTTCAATGATCAATCTGTCAAAAAGTATTTGACAGATTGAAGGATGCTTTAGTTGTTAAAATGGAACCATCTCAAGGACTCTATTTGAAGTTACTTTGTTTCACCTTTATTATATTAATTATTATCCATATAAATATATAAATAAGATTTAATAAAATATGATATTGTAATTAAAAAAGGAGATCTAATCCTAAATAAATAAAGTAGATCCTAACTAAATATTGGTTTGCAATTATTAATAATAGAGAGATGTGAATTAAATATTGGTTTGCAATTATTAATAATAGAGAGGTGTGAATTAAATATTGGCTTTCAATTATAGTGGAAAATGACGGTATAGCTTTCGGTGTTTAAGCACTATAACGTAGAAATAGAAAATTTGGTTTAGTCAAGACTCGTATGATTTGGCAGAGCAAGTGGCACTAGGAATGCCCAACGACTCTCTTCTCTTGGATTTGGGAAATGCATCATCTTTCTATTCTAATACCACAATCACATTTCTTGAAATTACAAAGGAAACAGAAAATAATTTTCAACCTATTTTTACAGCTTTTTCTCTTCTTTTTTTATACAATTGTTTTAGAAAAATAGAGGTATGTTGGCGGTGGGGATGGCAATAAGTTGGGCGAATCGAGAGAGCAAATGTACTATTCGAATCCAAACCTAAGCTTCAGCGAGCTGATCAAAATGATAACGTTTAGGGATGTCAGTGGATTAGGACGAGGCACTGCTTGAAATCTGATTGAAACAGAGGTAGCCGGTTCTAGCCCAATCTTGACCCGGCCTATAGGTTCGAACAGGTAAGACTTGACTTAAATTTTTAAAAAATAAAAAAATAGAAAAATGTCGTTACTTTCTACAAAATGACATTATTTTTCTTATAATTATTGGACCTTGGGCGGACTGAGCTTGGGTAATCTGAGCTCAAACGTAGCCCGAAGTTCAATTGTTTTAAAAAATCGGATCAGTGCTAGGCCATGATTGGGCCGATCCAATCTTGGCTTAAATGTCATACCTAATAATATTTTGCAATAATTAAAAAATTGAATTAGCTCAATTGATTTATAAGCAAAAATTTTGAGTTATTTAACTTTCTAGTTTAGTTTCAAAATTTTCAATTCGATTTATTTTTATAATTTTTTGTTGTTAAACATTAATTAATTTATTAATTAATCAGTCAGTTTTCGTAAATTAATCGATTTTTATATATCAAAATAAATAAATAAATTTTTATTTAACTGTCTTTTTTAATTAAATTTCAACTTTTTTTATGGATAAAGACTAGGGATGACAGTAGGTTTTTAATCCGGCTAATACCAACATTACCCGATCCAAAAAAATGGACATAGAGGCTAAAAAATAGATTTTAAATAAATTTTAAATAGGTGCTGAAAAAAAAGATGTGGTTATAGATTTAAATATGAGTCTAGTGATAACCTGAACCGATGGATATCCAAAACCGACCTATTTTTTATTAACTCTATTTTCTGTTTTTTAATATTTATGATTAAATATTATAAAATATTAATATTTTCTGAAGAGAAACAACTTTAAAATCACCGCTTTACTCCTCAATTAAGATATACAAACCAAAATCTTGACTTGTTATTATTAAAGTAATTTTGATCCGAAGCATTCGCAAAAATATACTCTTTATATTTTTTATTTAGAAGTTATATTTTTACGTACTATACAACCCTATAGATATCCAAAAAATCAAACAATCCAATGAATTTAGATATGGGTAATAAATCATAAAAATCGATAGATTTTAAATAGATAATGGATTGAGTCATAAAAAATGGATATAGATATGGGTAGAATAATACCCGAATCAAGCCCTATCTATTGCCATTCCTAATAAAGATAATTTTATTTAATCATATTTTAAATTCTTCAATTTTATTTAATTTTTAATTAATTTTATGATAGTCTAATAATGTTTAAATATTAAACTTTAAACTTTTTATCCCGTCAGTTTAATTTACGGTTAGATTTTTAGAACATTAATATTTTGAGCAAATGATTAAGGTTAGTTTAGTTTTGGTTCAACTGAATTTCAGAGTTAATCCTAAAAGTTAGTGTTCACAATTTGTAACTTAAACTAGATATTCCTAGAAGACAATGGAAATATGCTACACAATCTACATAATTAATTAAGGTTGACGTCTATAACTTGGTAGTCCCGACTACAACCGGACTTTGACACCCTTAGTTTCAATAATTCAAAACATAGATATTGTACTCCACCGTGGTATCTCCAGAACTCCGTTTAAAATAATAAGTACTTGCCTGAACATATCCCCTCATCAACCGGAAAATCGCAGTCCCTCCGATCACGGGCATCTCTTGTCTTATCAATAATGCAATACGTACACATTATACTATACTGTAGCATCTCTTGTCTTAGCATCAAACTTCTGAGTTCTTAACTGAACATACCCTCTGCCAAACCGGAAAAGCCCACTTCCTCCGATCACCGGCATCTCCCTCACCTCCGAAAATACCCTGTTCCGCCCCAGCACGGTGATGGTGCTGCCATTATACTTACCTTCAATGAAAACAAAGTTCATGGCCATCAGCAACCCGATCTCTTCCTGTGAAGCTTGTGCATAGAACCCTTGTGCTCTACCCACCATCTTTGAGCTCAATTCAGGTCCCAACGTTAAAGGGTTATCGATCATTCTCACCAACCCAAAGTTTGTCCTCGAGGTGTTCTTTGGCGGTGTCACGATCTGGATCCCACTTGGACTTGGACCTGTGAGGATATCATGCCAGTACATCTTGAAATGGCTAAGCTTTTCCTTTTTAACGCCAAGGAGCTTCCTGTCCATGGTTCTCACAAACTGATGGTCACTTTCTTTTCCGCTGACCTGAAAGATGGAAAGAGAAGATGAGAGAAGGAAGAGAATGGTGAATTGGGTAGCGAAGGTTGAAGCTTTAGCCATTGTTGACAACTTTTGGAAGCTCTGAGAGTGTTAGCTCAGAATTTCTTGTATAACATGATTCTGCAATATTTGACAGAATATTTAAGTTTTTTTTTAATTTTCTTCCCACCAAATCTGACAACGGCAGTTTTACGGGATTTTAATTTATGTTGTTGAGTCTGTGTGACTCCCGTTAGAATTTAATTTATGTTGTTGAGTCCCGTGCTACTCTTATGATTGGGGAGTTAGGCTGTAAGGCTGTGCAACAGTGCATGTGATTTAGGCTGCAGCATATAAATTTAGTGCTCCATCTTCGTCTCGTAAACAAAAGAACTACGATAAGGCAACTTCTGTATTGTTAGAAAGAAAATGACAGAGGAAATGCTTCATCCTTTTCTCTAATTATGTGATAAATTTACAAGGGTAGAAAGGAGGCGAAGAAAAGATAATGAGAATTCTGTAGTAACACGAAAAAGATGATAGGGGATATCGAGATTGGCCAGGTTGGCTAATACGCCATGCATTTTGAGAAGAATTATGGGGCGCGATTGGAAGGTACAGTTTTAACACGTCTACAGATAGGGCAATCAAAGTGGTGATAATTTGGCTAAGTTCGCATTACGAGCACGATTAGAAATGCACGTTCTTACCGATCTTTCACTGCAAATGCGGATTTTTGTATAATAAGATAGGTAAGGCACTTTATATCGCCCAGGCGTGCGTTAATGTTGTAATTGTTTTCCTTCTATTGCATTCAAAAAAAGTTTTAAGAATAACAACGGTATTTTTGAGTTAGAATAAAATAGAGTTACATTAGAAAGAGAATCTGAACTCATTTAATTTATGTTGTTGAGTTTGTAAGGTACGAAAACTATAAAATAAAGAAAGAACTTTTCACTTTTCTTTCACGCCCATTTTCAATGATCAATCTGTCAAAAAGTATTTGATGGTTTCAGGAATTCTTTTTCGTTTCACACCCTAAATTTAATTTAAAATTTAAATCAATTCATTTGAATTGTTATTTTAGTTTTAATAATTAAACTGATATTATTCATTCATTTTAATTTTAATTGTTCATATCAAATTAAGCTTATTCTTAAATTTTAGTTTAGTATTATTATAATTTTTAATATAGAGAGTATAAAGTCCACTAATAAAAATTAGGTTGGGTCAATCCTTGTCAAAATAGTTGTATAGTCATTTATATAATTGACTCTTACCACTTATAAACTCTTTAAGATCTTCATGTTTAGTTAATATGGGATAATATTTAGAGATGACAATGGGTTAGGACGAGGCTTCGCCTGAAAATCTGATTAGAACAGAGATAGCCGACCCTAGCCTGACCCTGACTCGTTTCTCAGGTTTGAGCTCAGCAAAACGATGTCGTTTTGGCAGGCTCAAGTTAGACTTGATTTAAATTTTTAAAAAATTTAAAAATAGAAAAATGCCATCACTTTGTACAAAATGACATCATATTTCTTATAATTATTGGACCTTGGGTCCATTGAGCTTGGGTAGTCTGAGCTCAAACTGGCCTGAAGTCTAATTGTTTTAAAAAATCAGATCAATACTAGGCTTGGATTGGAGCGATCCAATCTCGGCCTAAATGTCATACCTAATAATATTTTGTAGTGATTAAAAAATTGGATTGGTTACATTAATCCATTTATTAATTATCAGCCAGTTTTTATAAATTAATCAATTTTTATATATCAAAATAAATAAATAAATTTATATTTAACTCTTTTTTAATTAAATTTCAATTTTTTTATGGATAAGGACAATTTCATTCAATCATATTTCAAAGCCTTCAAATTTATTTAACTTTTTAATCAATTTTATGACCGTTTAAATATTAAACCTTTAATTTTTTATCTTATCAGTTTAATTTACAGTCAAAATTTTAAAACATTAATATTTTAAGCAAATGATTAAGTCACTCTAATTTTTAAGGTCAATCCCTCAAACTTAAGTCTATTCCAAAATTCAGTCTAACCAAAACTGACCATGTCTTCAAGGTAGATATAAACCTGATTATCGTACCAATTTGAAGAAGAATAATTTGACAACAAAAAAGAAGAAAAGAATCCTAAAAATTAGTATTAAGTAATGAATTCAATATTAGAATTTTTATTATAAGTAAAGTGTAGAGTTCGCTAACAAGAATTGAACTTGGATCAACCATTATCAAAATGACTAGAACTAGTCATTTGGATAGTTGATTATTTATAAACCCTTTAACTTTTTTTCATTTTTGGTCAATATAGGATACTCTAACACTCCCCTTTAAATGCAACTAGAACTGGACATTCAGTTGTCACTTGAACTAAACGCAATGGTAACCGAACCGGGCTATTGGGACTGGACATCTAGACGGATAACTAGGAAATTAATAATCCGGACCATACTTGCTCTGATACCATATTAGAATTTTTAATATAGGTGGAGTGTACAGTCCACTAATAAGGTGAGCTTGGATTAATCATTGTCAAATGATTAGAACGAATTATTTGGATAGTTGACCATTACTTCTTATAAACACTTTAATTTTTTCATGTTCGGTCAATATATAATACTCTAACATTTCCCCTCAAGTGCAACTAGGACTGGACATCAAGCTGTCACTTGAAATAAACGCAGTGATAATCAGACCAGGTCGTTGGGACTGGACATCTAAATAGACAACTTGGAAATTAATAATTCAGACCAAACCTGATCTGATACCATATTAGAGTCCACTAACAAAAATTAGGCTTGAATCAACTATTATCAAAATAATTAAAACTAATCATTTAGATAATATACCCTTATCACTTATAAATTCTTTAACTTTTTCACGTTTGGTTAATAAAAGATACTCTAATATGGTCAATAAAAGATACTCTAATATTCAACCTATAAAATCTCGAGACCAAAAGCACTCTAAAAATTTCAAAACTTCATCCACTTTTTAAAAGAGGGAGATAAATGATTCTTTTGTTCTTTTTTAACGTCAAGTTATTCTTCTCCAATTTGATTTCGTACAGTAATCAGGTTCATATCTAACCTGAAGTCAACAGGTTAGTTTAGTTTTGGTTCAACCGAATTTCAGATCAGACTCAAACTTGAGGGACTAATCCTAAAAGTTAGTATTCACAATTTGTAATTCCTGGAAGACCAGCCCGGCTCCGAGTAGGGGTGAGGTGGATCTATGCCAAGGGCCTCCTGATTTGCTCTATTCTTCCGAGCCTCTAGTTCTCTGTAAGAACTAATTGTTTTCTTACATATAAAGGTAAAGTTAGGGAGCTTATATCTTCTTTTTTACTTCGGGCCTATAAAACCTCAGGATCAGCCCTGTCGAAGATAATAGGAATATGCTACACAATTTACATAATTAATTAAGGATGACAATTATCTTTAACTTAGTAGTCCCGACTATATTTTTATTACAATAAGCATTTAAATCGGGTCAACCGGACTTTGACATCCTTAGTTTCAATAATGCAAAACATAGATATTGTACTCCACCGTGGTATCTCCAGAACTACGGTTAAAATAATAAGTACTGGCCTGAACATATCCCCTCGTCAGCCGGAAAATCCCAGTCCCTCCGATCACCGGCATCTCTCTGATATTCAAGGAAACCTTGTTACTTCCAAGAATTGTTATACTGCTGCCATTGAACTTCCCTTCTGTGAACAAGAAGTTCATTGCCACTATCAGCCGAAATTCTTCTTGTGCTGCAGATCCATAAAACCCCTGTGCTCTTCCAACCATTTTGGAAGTCAAGTCAGGCCCTTCCGTTAATGGATCATCGATCATGGCCAAGAAACCAAAACTCGTCGCCGATGAGTTGGAGGGTGGTGGCACAATCCTGACTGCCGTTGGGTTGCTTCCACTTAGAATGTCATGCCAATACACACGAAAATGGCCAAGTTTTTGTTTCTTGAGACCTAGTTCCTTCTTGTCAACGATCCTAACATAACTGTGATCTTCACTTGTGACCAAAATCAGGGAAAATGAAGAAAGAAAAGAGATAGTGATCAACTGGGTAGCCAAGTTGAGAAGAATTCTAGCCATGAACTCACTATAATCTTACTCTCATCATCTAAGCTTATATATATAGAGGATAATGAATTACTTTTACAAGTTCGTTCAAGTTCCGGTTGGTGTATGTTAGGTTAGAAATCAATATATTAGATTCGAGTTGACCGAATTGCGAATTGAGAGAGCCGGTTTAAGCCTAACACGAACAGCTAAAATGTCTTCATCAAAGTAATATTATTTTAAATGATCCAAACTTAAATAATTGTTATTCTAGTATTAATTAGTTGATGTATCACTTTCCTCGCATTAGATGAAGCATAAGAAAGTGAGAAACTGAACTTAATATTAATCTATTTTATCGTACTTCCAACAATAAAATAAGCATTAGTGGGTTCTCCATTACATCTTAACCTAACAGAAAATCTTCGGAAAGACTCTGAATATGAGCAACTTTAATTGGGGGTTAAGTAAATTGGAAAATGACTAAGTAGATTCCAGTTTAGTTTGACACAATATGCTTCTTTCAAGCAAATCTAACATTAAATCAGATTGAATCATAATGCTATAGGCCTGGAAAAATTTTGTTTGAATCGATAACTCGACCCTGTCCTATCTAGAAAAAATCAGATACGAGTTAGAATTTTTTTAACCGAATTTAAACCAGATTGACCGATTTTGTCCAAATTAAAATCAAATCTGGATCCGGGTTGACCTAATCGTACAAAATGTTCGAATTTTTAAAACTGGTCAACATTGAACATTTAAAACTGATTAAAATTATCCGATCTGAATTTAAAGAAGGCAAAAAAAAATCATTGTTTCAAAAAAATCATTACTTTACTCTAATTTATTGTATTAAATTTTGATTGTTATATACACTTTAGCTAACTTGTGCCATCTTTTTTTGAGTCTTTGGGATATGAAGACTGGGATATGAAGAGTTTGATAAAGAAGGATTCATTATTTCTTGCATGTTTTATTTGGTTTGAATTTGTAGTATGAACAATGTAGTTTATTGGTTTTGGATTTGGTATACTTTTTGTACTTTCTTGCTATAATTTTGTTGGAGACTTTGAAGTTGGTGGTTGTATTTTTGTTTTTTTGAATTTGGTTGTAAAATTACTATTTGTTTGGTTTGAACTTCAACTAGACAATCATAATTTATCTTTCTTTGCTATAATTTTTTGGTTGGTTTATAGAGAAAAGGAGATAGGAAGAAGAAGGTGCATTTAATGACCCTTTGTTATTAGTTAAAATCGGACAAACCAGTTCCGAACCCAGTTGGGTGTTTTCCAATCGGGTTCGGTTTTAGGTCAGCTTGGCAAAAAATATTTTGGTTTCAAATTAGTTTAGAGTCATGAAATTTTTACCTTTGTCCGAATTGTCCGGAACTGATTTAGTTTGAAACCGATCTTTTGCCAGCCCTATAAAGCTACTTGTGTAGGTTTAAAATTGAATAAAGTTTTAAGTTTTAGTGTGCGATATACTCAATAACTAAAAAACTCAATTGGTTTAATCGTAAAAAATTTGAACTCGTAAATTTTTTTGTTCAATTTATTTTAATAACTCTTATTGTTAAAAATCGATCATTTTAGTAATTAATCTATCGATTTTTCGTAAATTGATAAATTCTTTAAAACTAAAATAAATAAATAAATTTTCATTTTTTATTTTATTTTTTTGCTTTTTGTGCTTTTGGTTTCTTCGTTTCTAGTTTTTTATCTTTGCATTTTTACATTACTAGTTTTCTTATTTATCGTTTATCAATATTATACATTGCAATTATGTTTTTATTTTTAGTTTTTATTACAAATCTAAACCAAACTGATTTTTGTTTTCAGTTTTTATGTTACAAATCTCAACTAAACATATTTTTATTTTTTCAATAAAAAACATAAACCAAAAACTAAAATTAAAAATTATAACAGAAGAACAAAAGTGAAAATATACGGCCCGTAGATATTATATATTTTCAATTGAAACTGTCTAGCTATAACGAAATTAATAAACTAAAGCAAAATAATAATTGTTTTAGTAAATAGATATTGCATACCTTTGACCCTCTTAATTGGCAGGTACTTTTTTTTCTTTCAAAAATTGTTTGGATGTTATAAAAAATTCAAAGACATAACGAACATATTATAGCATTTCTAATAACACTTGTGGTCTGTGTGTAATAAGGTTGACCCAGAGTTCATGCCAAGAAGCATTAGTAATGCAAAACATAGACATTGTACTCAACAATGGCGTCTCCTGTTGTTAGATTTACAGAATA
>JANZXR010000003.1:335508-352061 GCA_027575705.1 Erythroxylum echinodendron
TTTCTTGCAAGCGAATCTAACACGATCCTGGCATTAAATCAAGATAGAATCTTGAAATTCTCTCGTGCACGTTTAAAATTAATTATTTCTAATTTTTGATTAATGATACGATCGTTCTTATATAATTTTATAAATAATTAGTTTTTATTGATCTTTTTAATAAATTTATTAGGATACCTTAATGATATTACATAACTTTTTGAGTATATCTTCTAATATTGGTACTTCTAATTTTATTTTATTATTCATATATTAATAATTAAGAAGCATAAAATGTCTACTAAATTTTATGTTAGATTTAATAATAATGCCTGTTAATATATAATAAACTAATAATAAATCTAATGATTTAAATTAAGTTGAATCGAACATAAAATCTATATAATAATAATAATAATAATAATAATAATAATTTTATTTCTATATTATCAGTTATTTAAACACTTCTAAAAGTTGAAGTATTATAATTAGTTTTTAACAATAATAATTTAAAAAATTTCAATTAAAGTATAATGAGATAAATAAGAAACATAAATTTTGATAAATATAATTTATTAGTGAGAATAAACAAATTTAATATTTTTAAGGGAAAAATAGTAATTCATTTCAAGCAATGATAATTTAAAACAAAAATTTTAATTAAAATATAAAAGATAAATAAGTAATATAAATTTTCAAAAATATAATGTATTTGTTAGAATGTGTGAGAGAATTGAAATGAAAAAAACAATGAATTCTTTGAAAGTAAAAAATATATGAAAAGACTTTTAAAGGTAATAAAGAATTAAAGTAAGAAGTATACCTTTTCTTAACAAAGAGAAAGCTTGTGAATTGCTTAATTAATACATAAGTGGATTCTTGAGAAAAACCAACAAATAAAACATTTATTTTCTCCTTTTATGTGTAATTTCTTTTCAAAATTTTGTTTCTTTGTTGTTCAAGAAAACTGGCCCGGTTTAATACTTAACTTGCTTGTTTTTCCTAATAGGAGGCTATAAACAAAAACTGAATCGAAAATCAGGTCGATTCGTATTTATTTCGGTCAAATTGGTTTAATTTTTAAGGTCATGTTTGGCAATTAACGGATTGCATTAGTTGTTAGCTGATTCAATTAGCGGTTAACTAACAATGAATTAATAAAGTTGATTTGACCAGCGAATATCATCAACTGTTTATTTAAAGATATTTAGTAAAATTAATTGTTTATGTGTAAAATGACTTATGAGACATGGCTTAAAAAAAAGATTTACAAAAATATAAGTATAATATCTTAATATTTCTTTGAATATTCTTATAAGAATTTAGATAGAGTTAAAGAAGTCAACAACACCATTTAAAGCAAAAGATTATAATAATCTAAGAACGACGTCTAATTGCCATTAAACTAGAAGTAATATTATCATGAATAGTTTTTATTTCACGAGTTTTTAGTTCTTCAATGCCTTTTTGTGTAGAGTTAACTTCAACATCTTCAAATACATCTAGAGGTGTAAATTCAAGATCTTGATTGATAATGTTGAAAGTTGGGTTGTCAATTGTGCTTCTTCTAATATAGTTATACAATACAAAAATTGCACAAATTATTCTGTTTTGATCCATCAGTGAATACTTAGGCATTTTCTCCGATATCTTCCATCACAATTCTTAAGGACACTGAAAACTCTCTCAATACAACTTTTCAATGATGAATGAACTCGATTAAAAACTTTTTGAATCCTCTTAGAATTGCACCACGAAACTTCGATTGATGATACCTTATCTTTGAGTAAGGTGTCAAATATCCTTCTCTTTCTAGTTAAACTTTGTCATGAATTTGTTTAATAAATTGAATTATTAATTAGTGTATATAAGTAATTTTGCTTAAGATAATTTAAAAATATGTTAAAAATAATATTTAAACTATAGAGAAATATATTTAAAGGACATTAAAAAATAAGTTAGAATAAAGTTAGAGTCCTTTCTATTGACTTTCTTTAAACATATTTTTACTTTGATGAAACTTTAAATAAATGATAATATAGAAATGCAATTTTATTTTTATTTTTATTTTAGATTCTATCATAGTTTAAATTAATAGATTTATTATAATTTATTATATATTAATAGGCATTATTGGTTCATTTTATTTCAATAAAATATATTATTTTATACTATATTTTTATTTATTCTTATAATTTTTATTTCTCATTTATTATATATTGGTTTTATAACGATTTAATATTAGTTGAACCTTTAAACCTTAAACATTTTCTTTAACCATTTAGATATTTGGTCCGATTTTTAAAACATTCATGTTACCGCATAAAGTTCTCAAATGTTAAGCAAAATTTTAGTGAGAAATTTTTTTGAATATTTATACTAACATTAATTGAATCTTTATTAGTTTATAATTAATTTTAATTTATTTTTTCTTAATTTGTCCTACTGGAGCTAAAGTGGCTCCACTTGTAAAATGGACTGTAATTATGTAATTAACAAGACTAATAAATAATTTTTTTAATTTATAACTTTCATGGTCAATAATATGAATTTTAATAGTCTATATATAGTCGTCTAGCCTTTTTAATAAACCAAGTAGGCATTTGGTCACTTATTTAAAATTTCCATTTTTTTGGTAAGCTCACTTATCTATAAATTTATTATTCTCGAACTGGGATTTGTCATTGGCTATCTATTATTCAGTTTTGCATGTGCGATAAGATAGTTGTGTAAATTGTCTATCATCTTCTTACGATGATGATATTTTATTTACTTATTTATTTGTTTATTAATAAAGAGAGTTATCACGATGGAAAATAAAATTTTTATCTATTTCTATTTCTATCGTTATCTCTCAAGATGAAGTAATTTGTAATAATTTTTGAGCATAGTAATTATCGGCCCTTAATTTCTTGTTCGCTAGAGTAAACTGCTAATCATAGGAATGTTTTCAAAAATAGATGATTGAGTTTAATTTGAAAATTCAATCAACTGATTACCAGACAAATTATTAGCTGTCGAATCTGATCAAATAATCAAATATCTCTCAATCTTATAAGAAACAAATAGATATTCTAAAAACGATCCGCTTCTCTAATTGTTTCTTATAACTTTAATCGGATAGATTTTTTCAACAATTAAAAAATCTATTCGGTTCGTCAAAATTATTTAACTTTTTAATTTGATTTTTAACTTTTCGATTCGATTTACTTTAATAACTCTTTTTGTTAAAAAGTAATTAATTTATTAATTAATAGATAAATTTTTGTAAATCAATAATTTTTTTAAACTAAAATAAATCAATTAATTTTTATTTAATAATCTCTTTTTTTAATTCAACTTTAAATATTATGGACAAGGACAAACTTTTTCAATCATATTTTAAATTCTTTAATTTTATTTAACTTTTAATCAATTTTATGATGGTCTAATACTAGCTAAACATTTAAATATTAAACCTCTTATCTTACCGATTTAACTTTCGGTCCAATTTTTAAAACATGAAATTTTATTTATTTTAAATTTTTTTTTATTATTTTAAATCATCTTAAAACATCTTGTGTCATTAAAAATATCAAAATATCTTTTCCTGAATTTCATTATGTAATTATCAATTAAATATATGTTAGAGTTTTAATTACAACCCTTATTCAATTTTAATAATGAATTTGATTAAATATTCAAATATTTATTCATATTTTAATGCCAAATTTTTTTTTAAAAATGAATAAAAATTTATATCTTCTATACCCTTAATAATATTCCTTGAAGGGACTTTGGGCACATTAATATGACTCATAAATTCCATGGTCCAAAACTCTTTTTTGTTCATTGGGGATAGTGATTCTTGAGGATGAGCCTTCCAAGTGGATCAAATAACAAAATGATTCAATATGCTTCTCCTTTTCTTCCACTTGATCTTTTACTCTATGGTGGCTCTGTTCTGAACTCTAGATTAAAGCAAAATATATATCGGTCTTCTTGTTTTTTCTTTTTACCAAATTTCATTAACCTAACTTCTCATGACGAGTCTTGACTTTACAGGGTGTTTAAGAATAAACTACGAACAAATTATTCAGCAAGTGTTGTGCCATCACTCAACTTATATGACGCAGAACAATCCGTCTTTC
Source organism: Erythroxylum echinodendron (assembly GCA_027575705.1). NCBI lineage: Eukaryota > Viridiplantae > Streptophyta > Magnoliopsida > Malpighiales > Erythroxylaceae > Erythroxylum > Erythroxylum echinodendron. The sequence continues at coordinate 339,618 of JANZXR010000003.1, forward strand.
TTTGCACGAGTCTTTCCAAACCATTTTTTTACTCACTTTGGATAAAAGACCATACGAAAAGAAGAAAGAAAAAGAAATTCTTTCAAGATGTAAAGTACAGCAGCAGCCATTAAAATGGTTAAAAGGTCAAAGAAGAGTTTCCTAAATAGGACGTGCATTGGTACTTTCCTTCACTGCGAAGATGTTGCTTTTATTCTTTCCATGTAACGCTGATTGAGAGCTCCTCTACTGAAGCTTGTGCACGAGTCATTGCTTTGCTCGAGACAAGAGCAACAAAAGCCATTAACTTTCCTGATATTTTATGTGTAATATTCATATTCATATGCTTGTGTGCGTTTTTTCCTTTTCTTATATGTGCAAAACATGAGTGGGGTATCCTATCCTAGCCCTTTTTAGGTCTCTTATACGATAGTGGATTCCTTCTTTTTATGCCCTTTTTTTTTCTAATGTATTAAGCAGAAGTTTCGTTTTATGAACTGTGGAGATAGTCCCATGATCAAGTTTTCTTTAAAAATATCATGATCAAACAGTTAAATAGCTCACATTCCATTGAATTATTCAACAATAATAGTGAAACTAATGGAATATAAAAGCATCAATAGTGCAAGACATAAACATCATACCCGACAATAGCATCTCCACTAGTTTGATTGAAACTGTAAGTACTAGCCTGAACATAACCTCGAGCAAACCGGAAAACCCCGCTGCCACCCACCACCGGCATCTCTCTGACCTTTGACATGACCGCGTTCTTCCCAAGTATGGCTATGGTGCTTCCGTTGTACTTACCTTCAGTGAACACGAAGTTCATCACCATTATCAAACCAGCTCCTTCCTGCGAGGCCTGCCCGTAAAACCCTTGTGCTCTCCCTGCCAGTTTCGAGCTCGTCTGATGTCCTACCGTTAAAGGGTCGTCGATCATGCTCAGGAATCCAAACCCACTGGTAGTTTTCAAGGGTGAGGCTACTATGGGAATAGCAGATGGCTGTTTCCCACTGTAGATGTCATGGAGGTAGAACTTGAAATGTGTGAGCTTCTCTTCTTTTAGCCCCATGAGCTTGGGGTCTAAGGTCTCAACGTATTCATGGCTACTTGATGCGGAGAGTTGGGTTATGGCAGATGAAGAGAGGAGGGCTAGAATGATGAAGTGGGAAGCCATAACTTGAAGAAGCAATAATGTTCTGGCCATGGCTTCCATTTCTGTAACTACACAGCTTTATCAAGGTGATGAAGCATCGATAGCCAACCTCAACTAACCTCTTTATTATTTTCTACTCCAACCAAACCCTCCAACTTTCACAATAAAAAAGTCAACAAGTCAAACCGTTACAACAGCATGATATAGACATTAAAGAGGGTTCTTAGTGCTCATGAGTATAATTCAAAGTGGACCTTTTTCAATAATAGTAGAAAGGTGGTCCCTCACTATTTTGGAGTGTGCAAGTAAATTATAAATTGTATAATTTAAATAAATTAATTGATACAAACCAATAATTCAAAATTAAGTGACAGATTTAATATAATTAATATTTACAGATTTAACATAATTAATGTAAGAAGCAAAAATTGTGAATCAATTATGTGATACGGAACATAGATGCTTACATGTTAGAGACATGATCATTAAATTGTGAGAGTACCGTGCAAGTGTTTAGTAACGGCTAGGGCTTCCACCACAACTCCGATCTCTTTTGAAAATACAATTCTCAATGTGGCAAATTGTGGAGAGACTATACATGTGTATATATAGGGAATGCAGCGGAGACCTAGCTACAGATAGTAATCCTAAACCTGCCCATCATAGGCCTTAAGATTAAGCCTACACCATTAATCACATTAACAATATAAAATGCTTAAGTTCAATAAAGATCACAATATTAGTGAACCATAGGCATCGATATCTCAATAGAGATCATATCATTAGCCTCTTTTTAATAAAACTAAAATCACAATTGATTGTAGCCCACAAAATACATTTTAACATAATCTTCACTCATACTTGCTTTATAATATATGTTTTTGAATAGTCCACCCTAATGGCCAACAAACTTCTATTTTTGTATGTTTTGTTTGTTTCAATATATACCTAAACTCCAACAAACAAAGCTTATATAGTTATACTATGAATTGCAATCGTAGATATTGCGGCAATTGTGAACAATTACTATGAATTGGACCAAATGCAAGTGCAAGTCACAATGTTGCATCCAAAATTAGGACCCTAATTAATAGTTTAGATACTATAAAGCAGATCGATGAGGGCCAATTAATAATTTGAAGTCTTAATCACAACTTAAATGTTCTAAGTTACACTAATATTTTGACATTTCTACACCAGAAAGAAAGATGTGCAAGCTATTGTGTGCTATTTTAGTGGTCTTAGTTGGCCTAATCTCGCACCAACCGCACTGACTGAGGTAATGATTCCACTTCCAAATTCCAATCCAGGGCTTGGGCAGTCGTCTTCTGAAAGCAATTCCCAAAGACCAAATGTCCAAAAATTATGAGTCGGCATGTTAATTATAGCTATGCCTGTTCAGCTCGGCCCGAATTGGTTGTCTATTTTTTTAAAAAAATGATTTATTTTATATTTTTTATTTTAAAAAATTAATAGGCAAGTTATAGCCCGGGTCACAAGCCTTCCGGCCCATTCACGTGCTTAAATATGAGTATATATAATGAATAAGAAGTGAAGATAAAGGGGGGAAAAAAAAGAAGAAACCATTTGAAGAGCATTGTTGGTGTTATTATTATTGAAGTGAAAAAGCTTGGTGTACAGAATATGTTGGCTTAAAAAGGAAATCGGAGTTGACATTATCCGTTCACGCGTGAGCCGAATATAATCATATCCCGCTTGCAAGTTGAGTGTGATTACGTTTTGGATTTCAGCCCAGACATTACATCTCTGCAATCAGAGTGGCGCAGCGGAATCCACAGGTTCCAGGGTCGAAACCTGGCTCGGACACAGAGTGGTTTCCCTTACCAACAGCGCTTTTGATTCCTTCCCGAGAGGTCAATAGGTTCGACGGACCGGCTGGTTTTTAACGAAAAACTTCTAAAATGTCATAGTTTTAACCCACCTTAAAAAAAAAAAAAAAACTTTCAAAACGACGTAATTTTAAGTCACGGGTTAAAGTTGGCCTCAAAATTGAGTTAAAATGTAGGTTAAGCCAATTATGATATCTTTATAATCCTTCCCTACATTTGCCTAAAATTTTCGAATTTTCAATTGGAATTAGCCCCTTTTTTATTTTTTATCTTATAAATTTGGCTTTGAGTCATCTTGAGTCTGAGCCGCCTAATTTAGCTGAACTCAGTTTCTTGGAGTATTTTAATCCTTTATTATTTAATTTTGTTTACATATTTATGTGAATTATACATAAATATATAAATAAAATTTAGTAAAATATAGTAAGAATTTATTATAAAATAATATTATTTTTATAAGGATCAGATTCTGTATATGTCCTTCATCGTATACGCAGCTTTTGCTATACTTCTCGACAAGTTTGGCCCTAAAGCTCATTGCTCTCTGAACATGGCTCAGCTCCTTGGAGGTATGGCTTTCGGTCAACAGCTTCTCCTCTTCTATCTCCACTCAAAGGACCACCAGGGCATAGAAGGGCATTACCATTTTCTTCTTCAAGTTCTTATACTAGTGTCATTATTCACCACTCTTATCGGCATTGGACTTCCCGGGAGTTTCTTGATTAGCTTCGTCCGGTCTGCGAGTATATTGTTCCAAGGTGTGTGGTTTATCTTGATGGGGTTTATGATATGGACGCCCGAGTTGACGCCTAAGGGTTGCCAGCTTCGATCGGAAGATGGTCACCGAGTGGTTAGATGTGGCAGTGAAGATGCACTGAGTCGGGCTAAATCGTTGATAACCCTCATGTTTAGCTGGCTTGTTATTGCAGTCACCATTTGTACGGTCACCTTCTACCTAGCTTTGGCTCAGTCGTACGGAAAATATGGTAACTACTCCTACTCAGCTGTAGCGAACCCCAAGGAAATGGAGGTGCTACAAGAGAAATCGAGATCAGATGTTGAATGGCAGAGGAAAGATGGATTCGTGGGAGATGACTAGGAGACTTCTATACATTTAGGAGAAGGATTTATACATATATGACTAGAAATATGCTCATTTCGGTGGGTCGAGAAGGCAAAAATAGTGACTACTCAAGTTATTCCAATCACAGGCCTGCCTCTCGGTCATCTAGTCGGTTAAAACCCACCGTCGGAGGGTTGGGTCAAAATTAATATTGATGGAGCGGTTAACCATGAGGCGTCTCTAGGGATTGCTGGGGGCTTAATTAAGGATTGCAATGGGTAATGGTGTAGAGGTTTTATGACAAATATTGGAGTTTGCTTCTGTGGGTATCGGAAAGTCATCCTTGCAGTGGATTCCCCAGAGGTAATAAACATTTTATCCTCTTCCAATCTGGCTCTGATTGAGGATTCTTTTTTAGTGCAGGCCATCCTGGAGCTCCTGAGTAGAGCGCGCGAGGTTCAGCTCCAACATGTCTACAGGGAAGGAAACCAAAGTGCAGATAGTTTGGATAATATAACCTTGCGAGCGAGTCCAAAAATGCATGTACTGTTAGATCCTCCACGTGAAACTGTGACGCTTGTCCAACAGGATATTTAAGGAGTGGGTTATCGCCGGACCTTGCGATAGTTTTTTTTCCAGTTGGTTTTCTTTTCCATTGTATGCAAAAAGATCTTAGAATTTTTTAAGATTTTTTTTTGGTAAAAACAAGACTCAGGTTTTATTAATAACCTGGAAAAGGTCCATAATGGCCTGAAGCATCAAAACGGATGCATTCAGCAATACATTGTGGTTGCTTATTATGCCAAATAATTCCTTGAGCGACTCCTCTACCCAATTTCGCCAGTTTATCTGCAGTTGTGTTGGCCTCTCGAAATATGTACTCCAGTCGCACCTCTTGAAATCCACCTAATAACCGGTGGCATTGTATAAGCACCTCACTCCATGGTGCTTATAGCGATGAGCGTCTCAGTGCTTGGATCACCTCAAAAGAGTCTGACTCTGGGTGAAGCCTACACACACTAGAAGATAATGCCATAGATAGGCCTGTTAGAACCTCCTTGGCTTCCGCTTTCCACGTTGAACAGCTTCTAAGGTTTTGTGAAAATCCCAAAATCCATGAACCTTTGGAATTACGTAATAAACCACCCGCCGCTGATAGGCGCGTAGATGCATCATGTCCCCATCACAATTAAGTTTAATCCACCCTGATAATGATGGAATCCAACGAACCCATCGCTCCTCTCGCCTTGCATTGAACTTAGAAACTTGATTTACTCTTTTAAGGGCAAACCATAACTCCTCTGCTATCATAAAAATATCCTTATGTGCCCTCTCATGCACCACCGACTTCCCTTCAAACACCCACTGATTCCTCCAGTTCCAATGGAGCCAGGTGGTTGTGCTAAATACAATCGGCCATGGAACGTCCCCTCTCTTCTCCATGCTTGATAGATTTGACACAAGCCAGCTCCTTGTAGACGCACCAAAGAAAGCATTGTGTTCTCTTGGTGGCACTAATTGTTTCCAACGATCTTTGGCTTCTTGGCAGTCTCGAAGGGCATGCAGTACTGTTTCCGTTGCCGCCCCACACTTAGGACATTTATCCTCAGCCACTATTCTTCTCGAGAAGCACAGATGTTTCGTAGGAAGTCGTTCATGAGCAACCAACCACAGGAACGAACGCACTCTCTCTGGTAGCTGACATTGCCAAATAATTTTCCACAGCTTAGACAACTCTCCTTCATTTTCTTCCCGTATTAAGAGGCGGGCTGATTATGTAGAAAACTGACCATTCATCGTGAGGTTCCATACGGGGCAATCCTCTCCCCGTACGTGTCCTGGTGGTCGGAAAGAAGCCAGTTTCAAGCAAACTGTAGATGGTAAGAATTCCTGCACACGATCTCAATCCCAGTTTCCTGTCTCAGTAATATAAGAGTGCACTGTTGTATTGATCATATTCGTAGGTAAGTCCCTACTTGTAAGCCCGATTAATGGTCCAACATCCTCTAACCATTGGTCCTCCCAAAACCGCACTGTCTTGCCATTCTGGATTTGCCACGAAGTCGCTTTAAGCAAGGTGAGCCAACTTGACTGCAGAGCTCTCCATAATGCTGAGCAGCCGGTCCCTTTTTTTCTAGACATAGAAGGCTGGGAACCCAGTCCTTTCCATCTATATTTAGAAGCAAGAACCCTTGCCTATAACTGATCCTTTTGCGTTAGGAACCTCTGCCCCAATTTTCGTATCAGGACTCTATTTGTCTCTGCCGCTTTATGAAGGCCTAGACCTCCTTGGGACTTTGGCAAGCATAGCTTATCCCAGTTTAACAGATGAAGTTTCCTTTTTTGTGGAGTAGAACCCCATACAAAATCCCTGACTAGTCGATCTATCTCTTGAGTCACACTACTAGGAAGTAGTGCGGTTTGCATTAGGTAGGACGGTAATGCTTGTAAAATTGATCTAGCCAACGTTACTCTTCCCGCGAAAGATAGGCTATTAGATTTCCATGTAGAAATGTATCTACGAATCCTATCCAGGAGTTCAGTGCAATACTGGCATGATATGCGTCCATGAAGTAATGGTGCTCCCAGATACTTCCCTAGATTTGTTGTCACTGTGAAGCCTAGGAAGTTGCGGATGTCTTTCTGCTGCTGCTTCGGGGTATTCACTAAGAATAATATGCTTGTTTTCCCTTGGCTTACTCGTTGTCCAGAGAGGGAGCAAAAGGAGGTAAGCACCTGATGGATTGTCCTGGCTTGAGTTACTGAAGCTGTAGCAAATAAAAACAGGTTGTCAGCAAAGAAAAGATGGGAGAGTTTAGGTCCTCCTCTCCCCAGTTGAATAGGTTGCCATGCACGTTCTGTCACCGCTTCTTGAATTGCATGGCCCAAACGTTCCATGCACAAGACAAAAATATAGGGAGACAAAGAATCGCCTTGTCGGATCCTTATGGTGGGTCTGAAAGAGTCCATTACCAACCCGTTTTAAAGGATTTGCATCAATGTAGAGGTGATACAATGCATAATACGTTGTATCCATTCCTCTGAGAGACCTGTCATCTCTAGGGTTTCTTCAATGAATTTCCACCTCAACCTGTCGTATGCTTTCTCCAAATCAATTTTAATAGCCATCCACCCTTCCTTTCCTTTTTTCCGTCTTATAGGGTGGAGAACTTCCTGAATAATCACCATATTATCTGTAATCTGTCGCCCTTTAACAAAGCTGGATTGGGTCTCAGCCACCAACTAACTCATATAAGGACTTAGTCGGTCCGCTATCAGCTTAGTAATGATTTTATATGACACATTACATAAGCTAATTGGACGGAATGGAGTGAGATTAATGGGATGTGGAATTTTCGGTATCAGCACAATAAGTGTCTCATTGAGTTCCGCTTTCATGTTTCCTTCCTCAAAAAAACTCCTTATCATCCTGGAGACTGAATCCCCAATAACAGGCCACTGAGATTGGTAAAAAATGGGTTGAAGTCCATCCACACCAGGGGCTTTAAAGTTGTCCATTGTCTTCACAACTCGGTAAATGTCGTCATTGGTAAGCAAGGGGAGCATATCAGTGTCTAGGGAGTCAATCCTGTAACTGAACCCGTTCGAGATCCTTGCTACTCTCTCGTAGTTAGGTTCGTCCGTGTATAGGAGTTGAAAAAAGTCCACCGCCATCTGACATAGTTGGCTGATCATCTGTGATCCAATCTCCATTGGAATTTTGAAGTAACGTGATCTTATTAGCCCGCCTATTTACCAATGTTTTCATGTGGAAAAAGGAGGTATTCCTATCACCGAAGTTGATCCAATTCACTCGGGACTTTTGGAACCAAATTATCTCCTCTTGAATAAGTACTGCTTCCAAGTCCTCCCTGAGACACTTCAGTTTTGTCTGTAGTCCACTAGAATTTCGTCTACTCAAGATCCACTCTGTATCTTCAATCCTCTTCAGTAATTTATTTTTTCTGATAAACACGTTACCAAAGGTCTTTTTATTCCAGTCCTCAACCTTTGCCACAAATTTCGAATATGCTATCTCCCAGTTAACTGAATTATCCCAGTTAGATTCCATAAATCCCTCAAACTCCGGGTGTGTCATCCAAGCGGCTTGAAAGCGAAAAGGCCTCTTAAGACGTGATATTTGAGTATCTGCATAAAAAGATACCAAAATCGGCCTATGGTCTGATTTTAATGTTGGTAGATATCGTAGGGCTCCATCCGGGAAATATCTTCTCCAACTAATGTTGCACAAGGCTCTGTCCAACAGTTCGCTCAGTTGCCCTCGAAACCACGTGAACCTTGGACCTATGAATCCCAAGTCTATTAGTCCGCAATCCGACACTACATTTTGGACATCCTTATTACCGATACCAGTGAAATTTGCTCCTTTGTCTTTTCTCCTCAGGGTGGAGCAGAGCATTGAAGTCACCTACAAGGATCCAAGGTTCACCGATACCTGAACTTAACCTGCGAAGGTTTGCCCACAATTCCCGCCTTTTACGATATAATTATCATATTATCAAAAAAAGACTATGACTTTTATAATGATTTGCGCTTCAGTGTAGGCTTGACAACCAAGCAGGCTTGAGCTGAACCAAATTCCATTAAATTATTCAACAATAATGGAATATCAAAGCATCAATAGTGCAAGACATAAACATCATACCCAATAATAGCATCTCCACTAGTTTGATTGAAACTGTAAGTACTAGCTTGAACATACCCTCGAGCAAACCGGAAAACCCCGCTGCAACTTGGGGTCTAAGGTCTTAACGTATTCATGGCTACTTGATGCAGAGAGTTGGGTTATAGCAGATGAGGAGAGGAGGGCTAGGACGATGAAGTGGGAAGCCATAACTTGAAGCAATAATGTTCTAGCCATGGCTTCCATTTCTGTAACTACACAGAGCTTTATGAAGGCGATGAAGCATCAATAGCCAACCTGAACTAACCTCTTCATTATTTTCTCCTCCAACCAAACCCTGTCACCAAGTCCAACCGTTACAACAATATGATATAGACATTAAAGAGGGTTCTTAGTGCTCACGAGTAGAATAAAGTGGACCTTTTTCAATAATAGCAGAATGGTGGTCACTCATTATTTTGGAGTGTGTAAGTAAATTATAAATTATATAATTTTAATAAATTAATTGATACAAACCAATTGTGCTATTTTAGTGGTCTTAGTTGGCCTAATCTCGTACCAACTGCACTGACTGAGGTAATGATTCGAATTCCAATCCAGGGCTTGGGTGGTCGTCTTCTGAAAGCAACCCACAAGACCAAACGTCCAAAGAACATGAGTATCTATATAATGAATAAGAAGTGAAGATAAAGGGAGGAAAAAAAAGAAGGAAAACCATTTGAAGAGCACTGTTGGTGTCATTATTATTGAAGTGAAAAAGCTTGGTGTATAGAATATGTTCGCTTAAAAAGGCAAACAGTGAGTTGTATATTATCCGTTCACGCGTGAGCCAAATGCAAACTTGGAGTGTAGTTAAGTTTTAAATTTTAGTCCAGAAGTAACATAACAGCAATCAGAGTGGCGCAGCGGAAGCGTGGTGGGCCCATAACCCACAGGTCCCAGGATCGAAACCTGGCTCTGATACAGAGTGGCTTCCCTCACTTTGCCTTTTTTATTTGGGTGGCCCTGATACAGATTGGCTTCCCTCCCTTACCAACAGCACTTTTGTCCTCTTTCGCGTTTTTTCCTACTCCCTTTTGCCTTTTATAAATATCGGCCAGTACAAAAAAAGTCAATATTGATTAATATTTACGTCAATTACATAAGTACCACAGCTTAAACTTAGATTGTCGTCCTCATTTTCGGAACTTGCAATTCACGCTTCTTATATATGTATACACATATTTCTATTTCCTTGTTTTTACACTATCGACAAATTGTGCCAACTTCTTCGGACAATGGAGGATACTTCCTGTTAGAAAAGAAGGAACTTATGTAGCCTTTAGGAAGCTACATGGAAACGCAACTTAAAGCATACGTTATGTATCTATCACTCAATCATATTACTAATGACAAACGTATAACTCATCAACTTACGAAAATACACTTAGGGTCTGTTTTGTTAAAAGTTTAGTAATTGAATGAAATAGAATGTAACACACTTTTATTGTTTGATCGAGAGTTTTATAATAGAATAGAACAGAATAAGATGGAAGTGGAGAGTTTTATGTTACGTTTCATTTCGTCGTAAACAGTGAAAATAAGAATCTTTCAATTTGAGAGTTTAGGATGGAATGTAAACTAATAAATACAAACTACCTAATATACCTTCAATAATTTTTCTTAATACCAAGTATTTCTTTTAATCCTAACCTCCTTATATATAATTAATAACATTTTTATATTATGTCTCGTTACCTTAATAATAATATTTTTATATTATTAATAAAAATTGTATATAATTAATAATAAAATAAAAAATTTAATAAAATTTTAATTAATGAAAATAAAAAATATATAAAAATTATTCTCTAATTGTTTGTATATATTTCTATATAAATAAAATATAAATAAATAAATTTTAAATATAAATCACATATAATAGAATAAAATTTATTAAATAATTAATAATAATATTTTTATATAATTAGTAATAAATTTTATATAGTTAATAATAAAATAAATATCAAAATTATTTGTCATGGTTGTGAATTATTTTTAATATATTTTCTATTTTAAAATAATAAAAATTTTATTACTAAAGTCACAATCGTGACTTTTTAATTAGATATAATTTTTGTTTTAAAATCATAGCGTTAAACCTCCTGCAACAACCATTTTAATATAAGGGATATAATAGTCATTTATTAGACATTACATCTCATTCTATCCATATTCCAAACAACATTTCACTAAATTATATTATCAACCCTTCTATCCCTCTTAAACAACTTTTCACTATGTTACATTCCATTCTATTATAAACCGTTCTGATCCGTTCTATTATATTTTATTTCATTTTATTAATTAACATTCAATCAAACAGGTCCTTAGAGATGCATGCTATGGCATGGACCATAATGTACAGATGGTTCAAATCTTGGAAAAAACAATATTTTAGAGTTTAGTTATTTTAAAATTTTCTTTATTCAATCATGATCAACTTGAGTTTTTATTTATTAATTTCAATTTAAATTGAATTATGATAGGTTTATCAATTTTAAATAAATTTGAACTCTTAACTTTGTTCTTTTTAATTGTCACATTTTTAAAGCCATCACTTAATTTTTATAATCTTTCTTTCAATCTCTTTCATTATATTTTCTTATTTTATTATTCTTTTTCTTAAAATTCTTTATTAATTGTGAAATTATACAAGTTGGTACTATACATATTCTCACATGATTTTAGGAAACTTCTTGGAAAGCAACATCGGATATAATAATAATTATTATTATGTATATAATGTTTGTATCATAGAACATTACCAACATGCTTACTAATCACAAACGTATCCCTCATAAACCTGATTTACTTAAAGAAGAAAAGATTACCAAATTCTCATAAATAAATAAAAAAAAGGTAAAGAAACAAAACATGGGAACATTTGTCTTAGTTAGCTTCCAATTATCTTCTTCACCAAGTTCATACGTCAACCATTTTTCATTTCAGATGAAGCTAACATGAAACGACGAAATGTCATATCACTATATCAAAAGCTATCTTTGCCCTCATATTTAAACAAATCTTTGGTAATTGTTAGTGGATGGGCAATCAAATCAAGGAGTCTTAATAGTTATTACAACTTAAATGGAAATGCGTACACATCACATGATAAATTAAAATAAGGGATATTAATTAATTGCGTATAATCATTATTATTCCATTTCGAGTAATTAAGGCGTACTCCAACATTCAAGCTCTTTTATTAAAAGGTTGTTATCTATAACATAAAAAATTTGAATAGGTAGGACTGACCTAATTTATTTCAACTCCTTACTTAAGGTTCTCTTTTATAGAATATTTTGAGTTCAAGTTATCAAAAAAGAGGAGAGAGGGGGAATTTTTCTGTTGATGATCCTCTAGTTTTTTGGGCATATTCTTTAGTCGGATCAATTGTGAACGTCTAGCTTTCAGTGGCAGTGTGGAAGTTGGAACTACTAAGGGTGTGTTTGGATCTGCGGTGCGGTGGGAATAAGCACTTATCTGTCGAAGTTTTCAAACGCAGATACATGTTTGGATTTGCGACTGACAACCGCAGGTTGGGAAAAACTGCGGTACCACCGCAGAAATAGATAAGCAGAAAGGGAGCTGCGGTGGGAAACTGCTTATGCGGTGGAAATTTTACTTTTCAATAATAACCTCATGATATTTTAGTATTTTCCATTATACCCTTACTTAATTAATAGAAGGAAGTTTTTGTCAATAG
>JANZXR010000003.1:362148-396954 GCA_027575705.1 Erythroxylum echinodendron
GGCCAAGCAGGATTCAGCATGGAGAGGGAAGTCATTGGTGAGGAGTACTTCGATGATCTTGTGTCAAGGTCTTTTTTTAATCCAAACAGAGATGCTTTTTCTAGGCCAGTCTTCAATATGCATGATCTCATCAATGACTTGGCTAGATCTGTGGCTGGAGAATTTTGTTTCAGATTGGATGGTGATGATGATGATTCGTGCATCGTCACACCAAGGACGCGACATCTGTCTTGTGTTCTAAGAAAGAATTGGCTGCCCAGCAAATCAAAAGGCATTAGTACCAGCGCTCCACTACTGCGCACTTTCTTACGTGTTCACTTGTCAGCATCATGGCCATACTGTGACATTGAGCCGAAGGTAATTCATGATATACTTCAAAAACTTGTGCACTTACGAGTATTATCCCTTTCTTGGTCTGATAGCTCATTAAAGATAGATGATTCAATTAGCAATTTAAAGCATCTTCGACACTTGGATCTCTCTGGAACACCAATCGAAATCTTACCTGAATCTTTATGTAGCTTGTATCATTTAGAAATTTTATTGTTGGTGGGATGTCGTAAGCTCGTTGAGTTACCGCTACACTTGGGAGATTTGGCCAACTTGTGCGTTCTTGATATGGAGTGGACTTATTTGGCAAAGATGCCACCACATATGGGTAAATTAACGAAGCTCCAAAAGTTGAGTTATTTCATGATTGGGAAAGAAAGTGAGTCTGGTATTCAAGAGTTGGAGAATCTACAGCATCTGAGAGGTGGTCTTGTTATTAGGAATCTTGAAAATGTTATGCAGGTGGAAGAAGCTTTAAGGGCCAACATCAAAGGTAAAATGCACCTTAAGGAGCTAGAATTGATTTGGGAGGGTGAAGTTGATGATTCATTGCATGCTAGAGGTCTAATGGAGCAATTGGAACCTCATAAAAATGTGGAAACTCTTACAATTAGTGGTTACGGGGGCACAAGATTTCCGAATTGGATTTATGGAGGATCTCCTTTGTTCAGAGTAATAACCTTAAAGCTTGATGGTTGTAGACACGTTTGCCAACTACCACCACTTGGGCAGCTGGTGCACCTGAAAGAACTCTCAATTACAAATTTTCCAGGAATTGTGTCGATTGGTCCTGAGTTTTATGGTAGATGTACATCCATGAAGAAGTCATTTCAATGCCTTGAGGTTTTAATGTTTGAAAACATGCCCCAATGGCAGGAATGGGTTATGTGTGGAAATGAAGAGGAAGATTTCCGTCTCCTTCAAAAGCTCTATATAGCCTATTGTCCCGCATTCAAACATTCTCTGCCGCAACACCTTCCTTCATTGAAGATACTCCACATCTTGAATTGTGAGAACTTAGAATATGTTGTCAACAACAAGATTCAAAATCTCACATGGATTAGCAATTGTCCTAAGCTAAAATCTGTGCCAGAAAAGGGGCTACGTTCCACTATTACCTCTTAACATATCGGATTTTGCTGATTTGGAATCTCTCAATTCCAAAGGACTTCAAAATCTCACTTCTCTGAAAGAACTGAGCATCGGGAGCTGCCCTAAACTCCATTCCTTGCCTGAAGAGGGCCTACCCTCAATTTCTTCTCTGTATATCGGGGATTGTAATTTACTGAAGAAAAGGTGCCAATGGAAGAAGGGTGAAAATTGGCCTAAGATTTCTCATATCTCCAATGTATCTATCTACTGAATATTATTAAATTGCAGTTTTTGTATGGTTCAATCATTTGCATTGTCTTGCTCAATAAGATCCAAAACTTCTCATGCGCCTTGTTTGCCTTATCCTAACTCTTGGTAATCGGAAATGAAGAAGCCGATTGATATATTAGGAATTAGGTCTTCATAATTATCCAATGCTCGTGTAGCAATCAGGACATAAATAGCAAGAATTAAGAAAGCAGCAAAATCACAAGTCCAGAGAGCTTAATTTTGTTGGCCAACTCCAATAAACATGGGCATTATAAAACGTTTACAAGATAATTTTAAGTAAATGTTGCAATATATTTTAGGAGCCGTCTTCGGAGGAAATTGAAGAAATGTTGTCCAACACATTTGGGAATTTACCAGGCAACTTAAACAAAGGCTGCAAAGAAGAAGATCCTTGGAATGCCAAACCCAATGAATAACCAAGAGCACGAGCTACTGGAACAGCAACCGCATTTCCAACTTGGATATACCTATAATGAACATTTCCGAGCATTAATAATTTAAAATGTTTTTGCACAAGTGTTTAGTGAATAATATATATAGTTATATATTTATACCTTTCTTTTATTGGACCGAATAGTTTATAGTAATCTGGAAAACCTTGTAGTCTTGCATTTTCACGAATTGACAGAACACGATCTTGTGTAGGATGTAAAATGGCCTGCAGGGTAACAAAAATTAAGCAACGCAAGATGAGTGTTCAATGATTAAAACATTATAATTGTTAAATTATGTTTAAATAATATTATTTTATCTTTAGCAATTCAAAATATTTATGCTAAATCAAATTCATTCACTAACTGATTTTCTATCTAAAATTCAATCAATTTATTTATCATCAAATTAAACTTAATAAGTTGTCTTTAATTATAAAAAACTAATCAAGCTAATAATCGCGTACTACAACAAATATGGATGTTAGAAACCTGATTATGGGGTTCAGCTCTGGTCACCACGGTTGGCACTGTCTCATCCCACCAAAGACGAGCAAATGGTCTATCACAAAATAAATGAGAATGGTAAGACAAATGAAACTAAAAAGGAGCAACCATTGTAAAGAAACATTAATTCCACGTACTTTGACGAGGAACCATTCACAAAACTCATAGCATAATCAGGGACCTGCGTATTAAAAGTAAGTATGGCAGAAATAAGCAATTTTTAGTACGCTTTATGAAGATAAAAGGCAATTTCTGTGTTACCAAAGGCTTTCCAGAGTCCAGAAAAACCCTCTTGACCGCAGGATCCCATTCAACCTTGTTATCTGGTCGCACACGAACACCAGGCAAATCTCTGAAGTTCGCGCCCTAAATTCAGCATAATTATACATTTAACTAAGACATACATTTTCACTAAAAAATTATTTAACCAACTCCTCAGACTATAACGTACTTTCTTCTTTGGTATCTGGCAAACACGTTGGTAGTCATCATTGTTCAACTCAAGCGGACGATGATCATAGAGCAAAGAACATGACTTCCCTACCACTTTAGAGCCCAAAATTTCTGCAAAAGCAAAATTCAAAACTTAAAACTGAATTCAAATCCAAATCAAACTTAATGTATTCACTTCATTTTAAAATAAACCAAATTTGTCAAATCAATACTCCATCTTAACTAACTCTGAATTTTTTTATTATACCGAAATAATATATCTTAATATGCCAATAAATGTTGTCAATAGAATCCTAAGCTATCACATTCTACACAAAAAGTTGCCTACCATCTTTGCTCAATCTTATCAGCCGTTGAAATTCCGTTTGAGGACCTTTACCATATGGCATTTCATCTCGATGTTCATTGTTCTCAATCTGATCGCAACACAAACATGTATAAAACGGGCTTAAAACGGTGAAACCCAAGAAAAGATATGTTAAAAAATCTAAATCAACATACACTTGGGAGATCAGATATTGCATCCTCTAACAGAAGCTTTCTCTCCAATTCAACATTTGACCCCTCGTCAAACGCAACAGTGTGACCCTAAAAGATCAAAAGAGATAGGTACAAAATCAATATACTAAAGAGAGCAGGAAACCATTGATATTCTCATCTAATTATAAGCCGTGAAATCATTAAACACATAAACACATATTAACTTGTGGCATTTTTTATTTGTCTTCAACATACCTCAAATTCCACCGGTACAACACCTCTGACAATGACATCATGTGTTGGAAGTGGGTATTGAGGCAATTTCTGCAAGAATAGTAAGATCACTAAAAGAACCAAATGAAACGGAAAGAGCCCAGCAATAAAAGCCAAGTTACCTCTGCGGCTTGTGCACCCCATAAAAAAGCACGCATTCTAAACTGAGGAAGGCCATAAGCCCCAGCTGCCATCATGCCAAGCCGAGTTTGATAATTCATTTCAATTAGTCGACCCAACGCATATCGCCCCAAAAACCCACCAGCAAACTTCAAGATATCTACAACATTCTCCATCAACACAAACTTGGGTTTAAGGTAATTCACAATGTCCATAAACACTATCAGCTGCTTATTCTTCTCGTCTTCAAGAGGATTGTTTTTGTTCCTAAAACGATTGAACCCACTAATGCCTTGACATGGCGGTCCACCACAAATCACATCAACATCACCCTACAAAATACATAAAGAAAAGGCAATTAACAACACATGTAAGTAGACACATGTTGAGGAAATCCAAGCTAAACTTACTGGCAATGGCAGAATCCTTGACTTGTATCCGTTTTCGACAAACTGCTCCATGGCCTCACGACAATTACTGGTCCAAAGGTATTGTTCGTAAAACACGAATTTCAAAAACCAAAGATAAAACACCAAGAAGAAAGAATCAACTTATAATGCTGTTTGGTTGCCTTACCCCAAGCCCTGAATCGGTTCCCAGGAATCATAATCTGGCCCATAGTTCTTCCATTTTACCTATACAGAACAATTAAAGAGCAAAACTAACGCACTTGAATATTTAGGGAAATAGGGAAAAAGAAAGGAACAATTCAATCACAGCTAGTACATAAGGATCATTTCACTGTTGGTGAGTACAACTTGGAGACAGTAGATGGCAGAAACAAGGCCATGAACGCCAAACATAATATAAATATAGGTTTTTGCTAACATCAACAACCAAAGCCTCCGTATTGCTACTGTTTTTAACTATAAACTTTTATACCTTGAAGTACAGTCCTGGTTCATCTTTCTCCTTTGGATCACCATAGCAAATTTGAATTATCTTTTCAACTTCAAAAATCTCGCCATCATCCTCATCTTCATCATTTTGATCTTGTTCATTTTCATCGCTATCTTCAGTGTCAAAAGGATATGTCTCCAGCTTCGTCTCTCCACTGCTAACAAGGCAAAACCTCATGCAGAGTTTTTCCCACTCTTTCAACAGTAATAAAAAATCTTCTGCAGATTCATTCCTCACCTGATGTTTATTGGTATTTATTCTAAATATTAGCATATAAGAAGTTGAAATTAGAAGTAAATTTTATAGATGAAAAGGCTACCTCACACTCAGGGTGATTGAAACTAAGGCTTTCACAGGCAAATTTGTTCAAGTCAACGGCCCATCTCTACAAGTTATAAAGTAAACAGTGAACTACGAACCCAAATTAATTGCCCAAATTCCACATTTCAGAGAAGACAAACACATACAGTGACGAGATTGAGACCCGACATATTGGCGCCCAAGCAGAGGCCCGTTGACATAGCACCGCAACCAGAATATAAATCTAACAATGAAGCCTCTGACTTGTTCTTACTATTTTGGCATACTTCAGCATCATCAGAGCAAACCATGTTGACATCACTATCACTTGAAATCGTAGACAAGCTCCCACTGCTAGCTTTTCTGTTATCTGTAATTTTAAACAAAGCCCAGTTGGGTAAATGATGCAGATTGCATGGTAAACACAACTTAGCTCGACAAAATGGATTGAAAAGAATGCGAACCTGGAGGTAAGTTAACAAAAGTGGAGTAAGGTAGCAAATATTGCATGTCACAATAGTAGTTGCATGAATGAATCGCCTTCTTCTTTTTCTCCAAATCCTCCTATCAATGCAAACTTACAATATTAATTATTGCATATAGATACCATCAACTGCATGGGTTCTTTCTTTTGTCTCTTTAGGTTGTGGAAGAGAGAGAGACATGTATAGAGAAGGATAATAGGGCATACATTCAGTGACAGTCTCACAATTTTCAATTTCTCTAGAAGACAATCTAATGGGTTGTCATTCTGGATCTCTGAAAAGAAGACTCGTTTCTTTTCCAAAGGATAAGCATCCTTAATAACCTGGTGAATTGGGGGAAAGAGAGAGAGAGAGAGAGAGAGCGAGCACAAAACCATGAGAAAAAATAACAAAAAATAAAACAAAAAGAGGGTAAAATATTTTTAAAAAAATCATTCCTTCAAAAACTTACAGTATCTTTAGCCCTATAATACCATTGAGCAGTAAAATAGAGTGTCGCATCAACCCCTTCAAACAATTCTACAATTCTACAAATATAACTATCCTCTCCATCCTCGGCCTAAAAAGACGAAACAAAAGACTATGTCATATCAAGGCATTGACTAACTGTTTTGCATCTATGGATGATTTGACGTAAATTCGATAGAATAAAAAGAGAACTAGCCTTGACATGAGCGTCATCATACAGATTGTAAATAATGTGTCCATCAACCTCAGCCTGCAAGTAGTGACACTTTGCTGGAATGATCTCATCCGAATCATCTTTACTGTATCCAACTCAACAAGAACATATTTACCGAAATGCAAAAGAATAGGAAAATGAAACAGTAGTAGTAAAATATCTAAAGTAAGAACATCGAGCCTACCTATCTGAGCTTTTAGAGGAAGCCTGTTGCTTCTTCCCCTAACCAAAAACACAGGCAATCTCACTCGTAAGGTAAAAACCTAAATTGAAAATACAGCTAAAAATAACCGGAAACAATCTTGAGCTTAATTAACATGAAATCGGCGAGTAAGCACCTTAGATTGGTAACGGTTAGGCCAGCGACGTCTAGCCTCATCCTCTGGCACCGGATTACCGACGAATCTAGGATCCGGCTCAACAACTTCTCTCTTCAACTTCTTAGAAGAAGAAGACGAAGTAGGAGAACCAGTAGACGGCTTGGTCTTGTTATTCCTCTTGCCGGCCATGTGCATTAGCTGAGGTGAGCGGCTGAGGAATCGGAAGGAGAAGACAAGAGGGAAAATGAAGAGTTTATGTGGAGGGTTTTTATTGTCTCTTAGTTGGGTGTGTGTTTGGGCGGGAAAAGCTAAATTTTCAGAATTTTGAGCGTGACCCGCCGACCCGCGAACGTTAGAATTTGAGGGACAGTTACTGTTTCGTTTAATCAATTGGGCCTAGTTTTGGGCTTTTCATGATATTGGGCTTCGTTATAAGATACAGGAAAAAATTCTAAAAAAGCGTAAAATTCATAAAATTTTCTTATAATTTAAGGAATTTTAAAAAAACTCCTGAATTTTTAATTTTTTAGAAAACCACTTTTCTTAAATTTCAATTAAGAAACAAAAAAACATGTAATATAAATATCAAATATGACTAAATCAAATATTATTAATATGATATTCTAACTCTATTTTTAAGCCTGACTTAAATTAATAATTAAAAGAACTTGCAATAAAATTGAATAAATTTTAAATAAATTATTTGTTTAATATTAAATTAAGTTTATATTTTATAATATCATAAATACTTTTTTCATAATAATCGACACCGCAAAAATTAAAATAACTATTTTTATAATGATAAAGTGAATATTTCCTATTGTTCTTACATAAATCTTATTAATTAGTACTTTTTATTAATTAGTAGTAATAACATACGAAAATGTTATTTAGAATAAATAAATATTAATGAATAAAATAATCATAAATAATAACTAAAAAAACTCTAAAAAATAATGTCAGTTGATTTGAATTTAGCAAACACACTAATTTTTACTTTAGTACACATATGATAGAAAATTAATTATTTTTTCAATAACTTATTTAATTTAATAAATAAATTAAGATTAAAACATAAAAAGAACTTAATCACATCCAAAATTAATTATGTTTAAATTAAAAAGAATTCATTTAACTTTATTTATACAATATGAAATTATTTTAAGTATTTTTATTATAACTAATTATAATGATATTGATAAAAATTTAAATTAATCAAATTATAATCATGTTGGAAATAATTAAAATAAGAGTTAATTTAATTTAAAGCTGAATGAAGGAGGCGAGAGTCAGAGAATAAATTAATTTAGGACATTTTTAAAACAACGGTATCATTTTAATTATGTGATTAAATGACATCGTTTTATTAATTTATATTTGTTATGTCAATTTTAACTAACTTATATTAATAATTAGGGTTTCTGAACATGTAATAAACTATGTTAACACACTTAATAGAAAAAACAAATGTGAGATTGTAATTAAAAATTTAAAAATTTAAAAATTGTATTACCACTATTTAAATTTCAGATTATAATTATAATATTGAAGAAAGTTGCTAATTTTAAAAAAGAATTACCAATTTCCACGTGGCTCGATTTAAATATCTATTATACATTCGTAATCTTTAGCTTTTCTCATTTCCAAGATTTGATTATGGTTCGGCATGCTGATGTGGCAATATCTACAAAATATCATTTCTTACACTATTTTTGTCTAGTGGTCCCAACTTGCAGCCACGTAGGCACCCAAGAAGGTATCTAGACTGCTACTATCGGCATCCTCTCTTCGTTCTTGACCTCCATTACTAAGCGCTTCTCTCTCTCTCTTATTAATTTCTGTCTCTCTCTCATGACCTGTTTTTGTTCTTTTCATTACAGAGAAGTATCGAACGATCTTCGATTCCGTTCGCTTTCTTTCTTCGTTTTACTTCCTGAACCCTAACCCTAAATTACCCAATTTCAACTAAATCGTTTCACAATTCTTCTTCTTGAAGCCAGTCAACCCCGGAATCGCACTCATTTATGTTCTATTTTTTTCTTGGAAATTTGTCTTCTTGGAGGCAACCGACCTGCTAAGCTTCTTTATAATGATAAGCACCGGTTCCCTCATAGGCTTCTTTTTGCTTTCAAGGAACCAGGTTCATGGGCTTGAGCGATGCCTGAGCTTCGCAGAGGTGCACGGAGAGGGCGCACGTCGAAGAAATTAGCGCCGCAGAACCGGCAGCTGGGGAGTTACGTGAAGACACGTGCTGCTGTCGCCGGACTGTCGCCGGAGAGGCCGAGGCCGAGGACGAGATTAGAAACAAGAAGATTGAAGGAGAGAGAAGAAGTTGGTGGTTGTGATAAGAACGATAAAAAGGTGGTTTTGATTTCAGAGCGAGAAGAAGGAGAAGAGAGTAGTGGCACTTTGGGTTTGGAAGGTAAAGTAGGAAAAAGGAAAACTTTTTATTTGGGTATTGGTGGTAAAAAGGAAGAAGAGGATAAGAAGGTTGTTGAAATGGGTGATCATAGCGGTGGTGTAAGTGCTAACAAAGCTCCCGGCCAAGAAGAAGAGGGTAGTACTGCGCCTTTCCCCGAGACGGTATATACCTGTGTTATTTGATGACGTTCTCTCTGTTCTTTTTTTTTTTTCCTAATAATTCTTTTGTTCTGTGAAATTCGTTTTCATGTCATTAGAATTCCCTTTTGTTTTGTGCATAACCATTGTCTTCATTTCATTTTGTTTTCTGGTGCATATATGAGATTTTCACAGCATGGAAGCAAGTTTTAGGAGTGGCTCTGCGGGATTCACCATGGCTTTGTTGGAACTTATGGATACTGGCTTGCTTTTAGTTTTTATTCCCTCATTTGTTTTGCTTTATAGTTCCCTCCACAAATTTATTTTGGGTATAGGGGAATTGTGATCTATATTGGGGTTCAGTTACCACAAGATGGCTCCTTTTGGGGGGCTGAGGAGGTGAATGTGTTTCAGTCAGAATTTATGAAACTTATTTGCCTGCTAAATATTGTTTCCTGCCAGTGGAGTTTCAGTTGTGTGATAGTCATTGTGGAATTGTCATCGCATGGAGCTGTCCCAATGCATCAATTAGGTGATGACACTCGGCCTTAGGTTAGCCAAATCATTCCAAACTTAGTGGAAATCACTCGTTGATGTGGTGAGATAACCTTCAAGGGTTCCGTTTATGCTGAAAATGGTCTCACCTTTAAGGTTTTGGTGTTGGTATCATGAACAGCAGACGTGGCAGGATCCAATCGGTAATCATTTGTTGCGGCAGTTAACCTCCCCCTTTTGCGGTTTGCTGGAAGCTTTTTCATTGATTTTGAGGAGATGATCTATTTATTGGATATAACATGAATCTGGGCAAATATGGTAGCGAGTGTTCAGAATATCAAAAATAATCATCCTTTTCTATTATGTTTTCTTGTGGGTTGTTAATGTATTGGTTTGTGCAGACTTGTAAATGTTTATCTTGTATAAAAATTTGCTGCATTTCAAGTATGTTGGTTGATCTTAAGGCATGTTGTGCCTCTAATATTACTTATGTTCTTTTTCTATAAAATTTATAGAAAATTTGCTTTTGGTTTTTCCAAGGTTCAAGTGGGAGGATCGCCTCTGTATAAGATAGAAAGGAAGTTGGGTAAAGGTGGGTTTGGTCAGGTCTTTGTTGGACGTCGCGTTTCTGCCGGAAATGACCGGCCTATGAGTTCTGGAGCTTTGGAGGTAAATTTAGTTGGACTGCATTCCTAGATATTTAATCTTTGTCATTTTATATTTTATCACTCTTTCTCATACTTGTGCTTCTTTAGGTAGCTCTGAAATTTGAGCATAGAAACAGCAAAGGCTGCAATTATGGCCCTCCCTATGAATGGCAGGTGTACAAGTAAGTGCTTTTGTTTTACTTGTATCTTGTATGGGCAATTCTTGTATGGCAATTTCCTTTTTTTTTTTTAAAATTTGGGATCACAATTTAATTAATTAACCTTACACTTTTATTTCTCAGTGCTCTTGGTGGTAGCCATGGGGTGCCTAGGGTACACTATAAAGGAAGGCAAGGAGATTACTATGTCATGGTATGAGTTATGAACTTGGTTCTTTTACATTTTGCTTATAAGTTGTTCATTTTCCTAATGTATTGCTTTTCAGGTTATGGACATGCTTGGGCCAAGTCTTTGGGATGTATGGAATACCTCTGGCCAGGCGTGAGTAAATGTGCACTAATATCTGTTTGTACACCCCTGAATGATGCTAAAGTGATATACTTTTATGTTTTTGTATATTTGCTGTTAAATTAACTTCCCATGGAAAATGAGTTCAAATTTTATTCTGAGATTGTCAAGTTGATTTGTATCTCTGTTTCTTTTCTATAATTTTCAATCTCTCAATATGATTTATTGTGTGTCGTTCATGTTTATCTCCTTTTGGAATACAGAATGTCTACAGAAATGGTGGCTTGTATTGCAGTGGAGTCATTGTCAATCCTAGAGAAGATGCATGCAAGAGGGTATGCAATCAGAATGGTTTTTCTCTATTATAGTTTAGTCTTGGGGAACTTTAGAAATTGAAACATTCAATTCTAGCTTCAATGATGATTCTTTTCATTTTTGCTACTGATTATTCTGCATTTTTTTTCGTGATTTTAGATATGTGCATGGGGATGTAAAGCCAGAGAACTTTTTACTTGGCCAACCGGCTACACCACAGGAAAAGAAGTTATTTCTTGTTGATCTCGGATTAGGTGACTGCATTCAAATTAATTCCTGGTGCATTTCCTGTGCCCTGAGTTACTCTTTTTTGCCTCATGGATGCTTATCATTGCAGCAACAAAGTGGAAAGACAGTGGCAATGGACAGCATGTTGAATATGATCAACGTCCTGATATGTTCAGGTGAGAATGGTAGTCAGTGCCCTTGTGGGCAATTGTCCAATTTAACTCCTTGAAGAATATTCATGATATATTTCCTATTCAATATTTGTAGGGGAACTGTTCGATATGCCAGTGTTCATGCTCATTTAGGAAGGACTGCAAGTAGGAGAGACGACCTAGAATCTCTGGCATATACACTTATCTTTCTGAATCGAGGCAGATTGCCATGGCAAGGCTATCAGGTGCCAATTTCTTTTATATGTTTAAAACTTTATGTAACATGCTGACATTTACCAATTTTGTAGAGCATCCTCATGGATTTCCTTTTCAATAGAACAATGTGGTAATGTCTTTGTCTCTTTCCTTTTTCTTTCTTGATGACCTCAGGGAGATAACAAATCCTTCCTAGTTTGCAAAAAGAAGATGGCGACATCTCCAGAAATGTTATGCTGCTTTTGTCCGCCGCCTCTTAAACAGTTTCTTGAAGTTGTGGTGAATATGAAGTTTGATGAGGAGCCAAACTATTCCAAGCTAATTTCTTTATTTGAAAGCTTGATTCCCCCAAATCCGGCTATAAGACCAATAAACACTGAGGGTGCTCAGAAGGTAATTTCATCTGTGATCTGTGCAATATTTTTCTGTACCATTCCTTAGGGGCTTCAATAACTATTTACTCAACTGGCAGATTATCTGTCAAGTTGGTCAAAAACGTGCTAGGTTGAATATTGAAGAAGATGATGATAGTCAATCGAAGAAGAAGGTTCGTCTTGGAGTTCCTGCTACTCAATGGATTTCCATTTACAATGCTAGGCTGCCAATGAAACAGAGGTATAGTTATGTTTGGATGCATAATCTCACACTTGCCCTAGAAAACAAATCACATATACTTAATTTGTAATGAGCACTGCACTAAGAGTTGCTTATCAAAAAAGTATCCATTATCTTCCGGGAGTTGCAATCTGGTTGCTCTGCTGGATTATTCTTTTCTGTTATAGGAAAGGAAGGTAATTTGTTAGGTTTATATGGGATCCATGCATTCCATCTTTCATGTTTTACTCTTAGTCATGGTGAAATGGGTTTCAGTTTAGTGTCAACTTGATAATTTGTGGAAAAGGTGACTCAAAAGCAGCTTGGATCATGATTGAACTGTTCTTGTCTTCTTTTCTGAGATTTTTTGCCTTCCCAATTTTTCGATTCTAGTATATAGTTCAGCACCTTTTACTTCTCATTTCTTCTTACCTGTTCTTAGGTAAAAGTGTTGCTGCATTTGTGTGTTCTGCAGAGCGTAAGGAATGAATCTTCTGTTTTTATATTTTAATTTTTATGGTGCACTTTTGTGTTTTTCAGGTACCATTATAATGTTGCTGATGGAAGGTTGGCGCAACATGTGGATAGGGGAGTTAAAGACGGGTTGCTTATAAGTTGTGTGGCTTCTTGTTCAAATCTTTGGGCATTAATTATGGATGCTGGCACTGGTTTTACACAACAAGTTTTTGAATTATCTCCTTTTTTCTTACACAAGGTGAATCTCTGCTGCACATGATATGTATAGATTGTCATTCTAATCACACTAATTACATCTTATTAACAAGATGAAATTATTGTCCAATGTTATAGGAATGGATTATGGAGCAGTGGGAGAAGAACTTCTATATCAGTTCTATTGCTGGTGCAAACAATGGCAGCTCCCTTGTAGTGATGTCCAAAGGTCTGCTAACATTACACAATCAAATGTCCATAATGTATATATTTGTCATGCACAAAAGAATCGAGAGTTTGTTATAGTGACTACATTTCATATGCCAATTGTCTAGTATGTTGTTTACCTTGAAGAAGTCGTTTTTGCATTAACAAGTGCTGATTTTTGTCCAACTTAACCTCTGGAGAAAATTAGTGTTAATACATAATTCATGTGTTAACTTGTGCAGGTACTCAGTACACTCAACAGTCATACAAGGTCAGTGACTCCTTTCCCTTTAAGTGGATAAATAAGAAGTGGAAGGAAGGATTTCATGTGACGTCAATGGCCACTGCTGCAACTCGATGGGGTATTGTCATGTCTCGAAATGCTGGCTTTAGTGACCAGGTCATACTTTTTACCTTGAATTTCATAAACTGTTGATTTCTAGTCTACAGAATTACATTATTGGTTCTTGCCGGCCTTTTCTTGATCAAAATTCCCAGTTATTGAGGCCTTCCTCACGGAAGATATGACAAGGATGGTGCCATTTGTATTAAATTCTCGTTCAATGCCTATTTCTCTCTATCTCTTGCCTAATCACTTACTCTTTACCTACTTTCGTCACTGAATTTAATAGGTGGTGGAACTTGATTTTCTATATCCAAGTGAGGGAATTCACAGAAGGTGGGACAATGGCTATAGAATTACATCCACCGCTGCCACATTTGATCAAGCTGCCCTTATCTTGAGTGTCCCCAGACGCAAGCCAGGAGATGAAACTCAGGAAACTTTGCGGACTTCTCAATTTCCCAGCACACATGTTAAGGTACATATGAAGTGCAAGAATTGATATAATAGATGTGCTACAGTAATACCTTCAAAATTGGTGCATTGAAGTTCTGCATGAATGTGATCCCCACTAGTTAAGAGAAAGACCTTGGACACAATATCAAACCAAATACTATAATTCCTCTGGTTTTGGTGGCCTTGTGTGGGTACCGCGCTTACAAATTTTGGGGAAAATATGTTTTTGGGTCTAATTTCTCAAACATATGATTGGCATATCTCCGTCTTATGTAGCTTCATTCATGCTTATCCCTCCCATCTCACTCTGTAATTCTAGACACAGCATTCCTTTTGTTTGGATTAGTACAAAAAACTTAATTTTTTATATAAGAATTGGTCGTTGTACCAATCCAGGAAGCACTCTAAGATCTGGATTTACCTCTATATGCAGGATAAATGGGCGAAGAACCTCTATCTTGCTTGTCTGTGCTACGGGCGGACTGTTTCTTGAAATGCATTCTGTAGTAGCAGGGAAATTTCTGCTAGTAGAAAGAAAAAAAATGGAGTGATTTTGATGTTTCTATGCTGCCTATTCCTGCATGTCTATCTAGTTTTGTGTAATTTGTAAAATCGTTATAGGAGCTCTACTCTGGAGTACTGGAGAGATATTATTGTTCCAACAACTCTTCATATTCGAAGATGTAATTTTATGTCATAGACTTGAATTTTAGTTTGCTTGTTACGTAATGCCATTGCACTTTACTGATTGTTTGAAGGTGAAGCATGAGCTAATCTTGCATGATATTTCAAGTATGAAAAGAAACGAAGCTCTACACAGTTGCTGACATTTGAATATAATCTGTGAGATAATAGGATGAAGTGTTTTCTCTTCAAATTGGAAGAGCCAAGACAGTGCAACTGTTGCTCTGTTTACTCGTATAGCATAAACACCCTACAGACCTCATGCCTGGTTGAAGTTACAGAGAAGGAACTTCACCAAATGGTGCCTCAGATGAGCTAAAACCACATAGGAAGAAACAAATTCTATCATCTGCCAAAACCCGGAAGAGAAAATCCAGTGCTTCTTATAAGCGCAGATGATTGTGGTAGACAAGAATAACATTCAGTAGAACTACATAAAAATCTCCAGGAATCAAGGTTGACTGTTTGGAAGTCTGCTGAGAACAGAGTGCTCTGGTTTGTGTTCACATTCAAAGTCGAGATGAACAAATGCCCTTTCAACTTCAAGGAGTTTCTCAATCTTGATCTGCAAGGTCTCTCCAATGGTGTGTGCTTCCTTTAGTGGCAACTCTTCTGGTAGTTCAATGTCAACCTGCAAAAGAAAGAACAGAGAATGAGAAATTACGTGACTCATCAGCCTAGTCAATAACTTGCAGCTAACTAATGCATATCTGTTTGAGTTGTATAAAGATCCATAGTTGTATGAGTTTTGAAGGATGCAAGGTCAAGCTAATGACCGTAACTTAGCACATTCAGTAGTTAGATTGCAATTGTTGTGTAGTTAGACAAGTAGTCTACTTCCCTTCGAATGATACTATCTGAAAAAGTAAAATAGCCATGAAAATGCATTGGCGAAGCTTTATCCAGAAACAAGCATCAGACTGAAATTAAAAGAATGTCTTGAAATTAAAAGAAACTAAATAGGCGTATGCTAGTTCTTAATACTCAAAGCAACGGAGGAATTGAACCATAACCAACCTCTACAAAATAAAGAACACCAAAGGTGTAAGCACGGACAGTGTCCACACGTTTGACTTTAGGGTGTCTTATGACAAGATATGTTAGTTTCTGCAATACTTCAGGAGGTGCTGATTGTCCAATAAGCGAAACTGTATCAGAAAACACACCTTAAAGGGATTACACATCAAATATCAGGATTCAGGAACAACTTAGAACCTTAATCATTTCGATTAGTTCCTCTTAATAACAATCTGCTAACAGAAGAAGTACCAGCATTTTCCATGACTGTCCCAGACCAGTTTGTGATTGTGTAAACCGCAAGGATGATAGCTCCAGCAGGATCAATCCACCAGTAAAATTTATCACCAAGAACAGCAGCAACTAATCCAACTATGTTCGTTACGACGTCAAAATAGTGATCCTGGACATGAGCATTATCTTATAAAACTGATGATGATGATGATAAGCTAAATGCAGGTGCAACTTGTTAAGAGATTAGAGTTGGAAACCTTCGCATAAGCACGGACTATTTTGTTTCCCGAGCTTTTACAGTAAATCCACAGTCCAAGTTTTACAACAGTAGCAGTAATCATGATGGCATACAACCACAGCAATTGATTGGCAGACATCTTTGCAGTAGGTTCATCTTTTATTAATTCCTCAACTGCCTGAATCAATATCTGGAAACCTGCAGAATAAGATCATAGTGGTATTTAAAATCCATGCTTAAAAGGTCACAATTCTTGGAAATGGAAGATATAGCAGGCTAATAAGCAACATCGTACCAAGGGTAGCCATCACAGCAGCAAAAATGATTATCCCTACTGGCTGCACCCTCAATTTTCCAATAGGATATTTGTAGATATTGATGTTTTTCATTGATAAGTGAGTGAACCAGAGTATACCACCAGCCATGAGATCAAGTAAAGAATCCAAGGTTGATGCAGCAATTGCTATGGATCCACTCCTTATCGTAGCATAGATCTGCACATACGGAAATTCTCGACATGTGAGCATCATTGCAGTAATGTTTACTCACCAAGAACTGATACGTACTAGTGAGCGTGTTTAATGCAGATTTCTTCACCCATCTTCTTCTGTTTACCAAATGGTTGTCACTTCTTAATTCCTTTATCAAGAAGTATGGCAAATGCACTCTAGGTTTCTGTTTTCTTCAATATTAACCAACGAAAGATCCAATAAAAAAAGAGGAATTTCATAGGATTTTCAAGTGCTTTTGAGGCTGATCTACCCTCTTGACAATTGAGTTGCATAGAAAACAAATGTTATCTTGTTCTGAGACATCATTACTGCAATCACATGATGTAATACACCTGAAGTAGAATTCTCGGCAAAAAAGTTACTCGACGCATCTAGAACCATAGGAATTCAGTTCCATGAATAAACTTGATTTAAAACAGGCAACCATATGTTACCTTAAGAGCCAAGAGCAGAATATTGGCATAATTAGAGATCTTCATTGCTCTTTCAGCTTGTATTTGTTCTTCGTCATGTTCATCAATAATAGAGTCAGTTTCCACCAAAGCATCAACTTCCTCAAAGGATTTCAATGTATCAAATTGCCTTTCATAATATTTCCTTTCATCTACCAAAAATGTCATAAACAAGAAAGGGTCAGAACTGAACAATGCAAGAGACGTGTTAGAAAAACTCATGTCTAAGCAAGTGAAGATTAAATACCATGAAAACACTCGTTTACAAAGGCAATTAACTTCAGAATTACGAAAAAGAAACCATTTTTAGATTGTCTCTGTCCCTAATGAAACAAAGATACTATTATATCTGTCCCCCCTTCGACTCCTGAGAAAACATTAAAGAATCAATGTCTTCTTCATAAGACAAAACATCCAAAACCAGAAAAATGGATCCTTGTCTCTGTCTCAAACAACAACAAGAACAATAGAATGCACTCCTCACATTCCATTAACCAACCAACAACATCCCACCAGAAAGAGATGAAAAAGGGACAAACCTGAACTGAGTTCTTTGGTTCTAGATAAATCAACATGAAAAGAAGAAGACTCCATGTCAATGGTTGAGCGAACCTTATCAGGCAACCTCGCCAAGAACTCGCTCCTCAAGCTGTTCACAGAGTAGTCTTTGTTCACTTTCGCGCTCCGTCGTCGTTCATTGCCAAGCAACGGCGTTTTTACGCTGGCCACCGTCTCACCTTCCATCTCCAATCACACAATTCCCAACTTTTCAACAACTAACACATCCTCTCTCTCTCTATCTCTTTCTGTGTGTCTCTGTTGTATGCAATTATATACACGTAAATAGGAGAAAGTAGACAGACGTAAAGACAGGGGAACCATCGTACATAATTAAAAACTATGAAAACTATTGTCCTCTCCTAAATCGAGTTATGTTTTTTTATTTTCCTGGTAGTTCATTGATTTTCTTATTACATTTAAAGGGCAAAGGTTAGTTAATAAATTCATGATTAAACAAATCGAATTGATCCGACAATAAAGTAGCCCACTAAAAAATTTGGGTTAATAGGTTGAAATTCGATGAAAGAAATAGACCCTGATCAGTGTGAGTCAGACCTGTATTGAGCTTGTGATGGAAAAGTTCGATATAAAAGTTATATATATATAAGGTTAAGGTCTCCTGCTCAAGCAAATTGTAAACGTTCGGATTCTCTGGCCCATCAAAATTTTCACGTGTTAAGAAAGTTGTAGAAAGACGTTAATAACATTATAATGATCAATTTTCGAAAAAGTCACCGTAAAAACATGTTCATTTTGACTTTGAAAAGTTTGGTTGAAATTATAGAAGCGAAATTAGGTATTTCTCGTTTTTCTTCGTTTCGTCCCTTTTATGTTTTTCGACGTGTAATTGAGACCCATGTTACATAATATAATTAGAGGGTATATTTATAATTGAGCAAAGAACCAATTTTTATAGTAAATTTTGAATCTTTTAAGTAAATTTGAGTATCAACAATCATTCATGCATGCATGCATGCATGCTAAATGATAATTTCATATATTTGGGCAAAGAATGAATTTTTATGTGAATTTGATTATTAACAATCATGCATGCATGTTAAATGGTAATTTCCTTTCTTGGTTTTCCTAATAATTGTTACAAAAGGTGAGGAAAAAAGCAAAGTGACAAAGATCTGGCTTCAGGTGATTTAAGTTTTCCATATTTTGTCATGCTTGACTTTTCTTCTGTTTTGTTATGGAAAGCTAATCAATCAGCCTTCATTTGTGGACTAAGACTACATTAACTTGCTAACTATGGTATTACTTCCATTATTTCAATCTTTTCTAGTACCCCTTTCCCTGTACCTTCACAAGTTCTCTCTCCTCTACTCTCACCGTACATGTTGAATGGTAGGTTAGCAACACTTGACCGTTAAAGCGGAGACCTAAAGAAGATAAGAGGGTTATGGTGGAGATTTAAGATTGGTAAAGTTAAGTATAAATCACCAGTCAGTGAAAGCTACAGTGGAAAAGGATGGAAAGTATTATCTATTACTCTCTCTGCTCAGGAACATAAAGAAAACCTCAGACCGCAGCAAGCACTTTGTTTTCATTGTTTTGGATAGCAACATTTGTCACTGGTCAGTGAAAGCTACAGTGGAAAAGAATGGAAAGTATTATCTATTACTTTCTCTGCTCAGGGACACAAAGAAAACCACAAACCGCAGCAAGCACACCATGTTTCATTGCTTTGGATAGCAACATTTGATCTAATCATCCTGACACTTTTGACCAAAAGTGGCAGGAAAGCTTTCCCTAGATGCTGCCATTTTCAACTTAGATCTAAATATCTGAGGTCTAAGATCTAAGATATTATAATATAGTTGGAGATAGCTGTAACCTACATTTTCAGAATATCTGTTTCCATATCTTTTATTCATCAAGAGACCGCCTAACATGCTAAACAATGTGTACCTAATCTTATATGCAAATGATTGACTATTGAAATAAAGAAATGAACATGTCATGTTTGTATCCTAAGTATGGATTTGTTTATTCAAAACATGAATCAAACAACAGTTATGCTGTTTCTGTGAACTTTCAAACGTCAGGCATCCCGATCATTAAAACTATAACTTCTGTCATCCTGCCTGCAATGAAAGATAATTGTATTAGGTAAGTACATCATCAAATGAAAAGGCAAATCTGTCTTGATAGCATTTACTGTTAATCATGTGTAATGAGTATGCTTCAGACTAACGACAAAGAAGCTTACATATTCACTTTCATTTCATAATCTCTAAGTGCTTAAAACGTCAAAGAAACTGAACTATCCATGCTTTTAACATATCAGAATTCAGTTAATGATACAAAAAAACCAAACCAACTGTAAATTTTTAAGGATTCATGCATGTGAAGCTGGAATCTTTAGCTAAGAGCTCCATTCTCTTTAATGTTTTTGTCTCATTGCTTTTCATGGAACGGAACATGTGAATGATTTGAATTTTTACTTGGTTATTCCCATGAATTGTAGGTGACAGCAGATTATGGGTGCAGCAGTCTAGTTATGAGAATATAGCTATTCATTTCTTGCAGTACATCATTGTATAAAATGTCAGGACCAGAATGTTTGTCTTGTTACTGTAACTAGATGGTTATCCTAGCTGATGGAGAGACGTGTGTTCCATGTTGATGCATGTTCGGTGGACACTGGAATAGAGTGTCAGGAGCTAAATGTAACAATCAAAAAATCTCGATTTATGAATAATACTTTTTGAATAGTAAATAATACATCCTAACATAAATAGTGACACTAGAGACTTAAATTACATTTTATTTCATTTGACATTGAATAATATTGTTCAAGGATAGCCCGATGCTCAAATTAGAGCTGAAAACGAGTTTTTTTTGGAAACGAGTTTATTTTGAATATTTGATCAAGAGTTAACCAATAGTCAAAATTTGACACGAGAAAATGTGAAAATTAAATCTAAAAATAATAATAATAATAATAATATTAATTAAAGTCTTTATGTGAGGTTGATATTTTCTTTACGGGTATTTTTATTGAGAAGAAAAAAAGAATATAATGAAAGTTAAAGTTAATTTTGGATCTTAAAAAATCTTTTCGATTTTTCTTTCATTTTCTTTCATTTCTAAGCTAACTTTCTTTATTTTTAACCCTCAAATCACCTATAAAATACTAAATCGTTAACCTAGGGTTTTAAACTCACCATATTAACAAAAAATTTGGAAAAAGATGAAGAAATAGTATATGAGTGTTCTTGATGAATAGTACCCAAAAATTTATATGGTAAGTTAATGAAGTTTTGATTATTTTTTAGTACATCATTTTGATATAACTGCACGCATTGATAAATAAAATGCATGAAATTAAATGTTTATTCAATATTATGAAGATAAAGAAGAGGAACTGAAGGAGAGAGGGAGAAAGAGGAATAAAGAATTGTTGGTAAAATTGAAATTGATGGAAGCTTAATTTGAAGAATCAGACATTAATTTGGTATTTGTTCATGTAATTCTATTTTTTCCTGAAAATTGTGTATTATATAATTTAGGATTCTTGAGATAAAATTGGAGTTTTATGAAATTGTTGTTAAAAATATTTAATTGGATGATAAATGAAATAGTATATGTGATTAATTGAGATTTTGATAATATAATTTGTATTTTTCTCAATTGCCATACATTATGTTTGAATTGAGAAACTTGACATATATGTTATTTTTGACTAATTGGTGAGATGAATATGTCTTGAATATTGTACGAACTAAATTAAAACCAATAACGAAAGAAAAAATGACATTAAAAAGTGACATTTGCTTTGGTCGAATATGGAATAGCTTGAATTGGCTATTATGAGTATTTATTATTAAATTTCAATGGAATTTAATTAAAATTATCTCTAGTAAAATAGATAGGAATTGGAAGAATGTGATAAGGCTGGTATGTCAATTAGGGAGTTAGCAGTTCTGCGTCACGATTTGTGTTAGTGGATTGTATGGCTCTGAGATCTTAGTTCCAGTGTAAGACATTTAATTTGTGTTATGAACTGTATGATTTCGAGAACTCAATTTCAATATGAATGTATATTAAAAAAAATGGATCGTATGGTTCCTAAAACTCGATCTTGTATTTTTAAATCCTACTTATCCAGTTCGGTGATGCAATTCCGATGTATTTTGCTTTCGGGCAATTTGTACATATATATATACAAACTAAGGAACTTCAAATAAAAATAGTAACGGATTGTAATTAGATATGAATTATTAAAATAGGTACATGCTTGTATTTTATAACTTAATTTTAAATGTCTATTTATACTTAGAAATAAATGAAGATATTTATATTTGAAAAAAGATTATATATTATGCATGTTATAGTTGAATATATTGAATTGAACGAGGAATTACTTAAACGAGAAATGTAATTCCTTGAACACCACTAAACCTATAGTTTAGTGTTTAGATTTTCTTTCTGACATAAGTTTTAAAAAGGATTAGAAGAAAGTTGTAATAGATCTACTTTAAGACAAGAATCACACAAAAGATCTCCAAAGAACTAAAGGCGGATGTATTACAAATTTTTATTTTGTTTTTAATTATGACATGTGCAAACAAAGAAACGAAAAATCTTACAGGATTTTGTAGTAAATTATAAAAATTATGTATGAAACATGGTTTAAATGTGTTGAAATGTATTGGAGGATGAGTAAATTATTGTCAAAGAGTTTTACATAAAGATGGGTAGTTGAATAACGTGCATCAAAAGCGTATTAAAATTTCTTGCAGGAAGTTTTAAGTAAATATAATGAAAACTCTGTCAAATTTTTTATAAAGTAAATAGTAATTGTTAGAGCAATGAAGTTTTAAACTAGAAAATGTTGTAGTTCAAAATATTAGGTGGTTAGGAATATGGTAATACTCGGTACGCTAATTTCATTATTGGGTATGAGGTGGTACATAAAAAACCTCTGGCTTTCATCATCTCCTTGTATTTTAGTGGCAAGCATTTCTTATCATCTGTGAGGACCATTGCATCATAGGATTGAGCCTGACAGAACAGAACCAAGGAAATGGAATCTTATCTGCTGAAAATTGAAATTAATGGGATCTCATTGAGCCTGACAGAACAGAACCAAGGAAATAGAATCTTATCTGCTGAAAATTGAAATTAATGGGACCAAGAACAGGGATCTTTTATCCTTATCCTCATTAATCCATTATGAACAGCATTACCTTTCCATTGAAGAGAGCAGTAGGTTACCTTTCCATTGAAGAGAGCAGTAGGTTAGCTACCTGCACCAGGGAGGGAGTCCTCTTCTTGAGAAATTGTAAATTTTAAGAGACTACTTCCAATGTCAAGTTCGACATTTCAATGGATGTTGGAGGTCATGTGCTACACGGAAATTTCCTCAGCGTAAAGGTTAGGAAATGAGCTCTGTACTGAGCTATGAGAATGGAGGAAGCCAAAAACTTGGATACCCTAACGAGGATACAAAGTCTATCGGAGAAATTTTGGGATAAATATTCATTTCATGCACGAAACTACTTTCAGTCCCTTCGAGTGCTAGTGGCTTCTTTCTTAGCAGAAGCAGAAGAGCAACCCCAGCAATACAGGAAGCAGAACTTTCTTAAGAATTGCAGACTGTAATTTGTCAGATTCTTAGTTTCAGTCGGGAAATAATATTCGAATCAAACCAATGCTCGTTTATCCTTTTCGGCGTAATCATCCTCCCTTTTGTACGATAGAACAGTGTGCATCATTCACTTCATGATTATATGCAGTGTAGACTTCTAATCGGTAGCTTGGAGCCTTTGCATACAGTTCCTTTGCTCTTCAATATCACACTGGTATACTTTTCAGTCTCAGTAATTAGTGAATCCTCATGTTAGTCTCCATTGTTTGTATTTTTCTTCTTCCACTAATTTACATATTCGGTAGCAATTTGGTCCTGCATCAGTCTGATAATAATGGTTAAGCAGGTGCAGCTTCTCTTTTCCGACTGCTCTTCTTTTCCTTTTCGCTCTGCCCCTGTGATTTATTTAAAACTTGATCCGCTTGGGAGACAATTTTTGAGACCGTAAATCCCGCAACTTCAAAATTCTGCGACCTGTAAGGAATCAAAGAATTACGACAAACAACATCTACTCCTTCATATGTCCAAACACCCAAGACTGCTTCCCCTTTGAGGCCAACAGCAAACCAACCAAGACCACCAGCAGCAAGATCTCTGGAACTCGAATCCCAAGTGTCGCCGGAGACACGGAACTCCTGTCTCACCCATTTTCCAAGCTCTTGAACTCGATTCACTCCAACAGGTGGCTGAAGCAAAGATCAAGAGAAGAAAAAAAGTCACAATTTACTCTTAAGGCTTGTATCTTCAACAGAAAATATAACTACAAGAACCATTAGATCATGTCTCAGGTTTAGTTCAGGAAAGCCTATAAGCACTAGAACTGGAATGCGCCTTTAATTTTGGGATCGCTCGCTGTATAGGCACAGATTATCAACATGCCCAGATTGAATATAAAATGCTTCAACTATTTTGCAAGAGCAAAGAATATAATATGATGCTAAAGTTATAATGGACACGTATAGAGATTCCTCGAGTAATGCCAGGGAGCAATCCTTATGTATAATTTACTTACCAAGACAACTTATACCTGTAATTGACGACCAAAATGCTCGTCCAGCATAGTGCTTGCCCTTTCTGTTTTCCCCATATGCAATGGAACAAGTGCAGAGGCCCATACTGTGATATAAACAGAATCCACCGATAGTTCTTCAACATCTAGCCTCATCAATCCACCAATATGAACTGAATGACCTGCCTGTCAAGAGCATATTAAATGCATATAAAGCCATTATCAGTGTGATGTTCTTCAGGATAAAGTATGCATATATTACTTCAAGTTTCTATCATCTCACAAGCTATTTGAGAATTTCAAAGTCTCTTGAGTTGTGATACTAATCCAGTTAAGCGAAGCCGAAACCAACCTTGATTCTATACGTTCTGGGTTTCACCTCCTTACTAATATGAACAAGCTTCTGCTCATCCCTCATAAGCCTAGAAGTTATCTGATGTGGATTCAACAGCCCTGGGGTGTCAAACAACTTTGCATTCCCCGGAAGAACACCCTCCACTCTGACAATACCCAACGTAGTCCCAGGCACGGGGGCTTCTGTTAGATGGCTAATCTTTCCTTCACTTCCACAAACACACTTCCCCAGTGCATTTATCAGTGTACTCTT
Source organism: Erythroxylum echinodendron (assembly GCA_027575705.1). NCBI lineage: Eukaryota > Viridiplantae > Streptophyta > Magnoliopsida > Malpighiales > Erythroxylaceae > Erythroxylum > Erythroxylum echinodendron. The sequence goes on from JANZXR010000003.1 coordinate 387,078, forward strand.
CCCTGCATTCTGAGTCCCCACAGCCCAGACATTCCCTCTAGGCCCTGCCAATTCAACCACATCTTCAACCAAATCCTTCAATCCCCAGTCTCTCACTGAACTCACAAAATGCACCTTCTTAATACTAGTAGCACCACCTTCCCTTGCTCTTTGTCTGATCCAATGTTCGAATCGAGTTGGGGACAGAGATGTTGGCAACAAGTCAATCTTAGTCACTACAAGAACTATTCTAGGCACATTCCCTGACTTCCCCTGCTTCCAAGCTTTGTAATTCTCCTCAATTGCTTCTGTCACTAATTTCACCACTCCTTTAGGAAATGACCCATCAAAATCCACTGCATCAACCACCAAAAGAACCACCGACCGGGCTCCACCAGTCGATACCAAACGCCTGCCCACTGTGTGATAAAAATCAAACTCAGGCAACAAATTCTCCAAGTTTGGATCTTTCACTCTTCCATAGTGCCTCAAAGAGTGACATCGTGCGCACACTACAGGCTTTTCTGGACGATGAGTGGAACCAGAGTCAGAATTAGGATTTTCAGCTTCGATCGTTAGCCCCTTTTTCACAGAATCAGAGAATTCAGACTCAAAAGAAACAGGTACAAGATGCGAACTTGCCTTGTAATTTGGGTCCTTAACAGAAGGTTTGGTGAAGAACCCAGGAAACTTAGGATTGGAGTCTTGCATGTGGACCCCGCAACCAGGACAGACCGCGGTGGCCAGAGTTCCATTAGTGTAATTGCCATCACGGGTCAGAGTAAAACACGGAGAAGAAACCAAAGGTGGCTGCTTTTTGACGGGTGGCAGGTTAGGTTTTGCAGAGAAATAGCAAATGAAGAAAAACAGTGACGGATTTTTTGCTGGGATTTGAAAATGGTTACGAGTGCAGATAGCTCGGACTGAAGAAGACAAAGATTGGTTCTTCGTTAAGGAGCGATGGGTAAAGAGAGAAAGGAGGGTCTTGAGCTTTGTTGATCTTGAAGAGCAAAGGGTTTTGGCGCTGATCATCTCTAGCCTTCACCTTACCTTGTATGATTTTGACTAGTATTATTCTTCTTGCAGGTGGTAAATTAGGGTTCAGAGATATAGGGTTTTACGTTGAATTAAGAGATTTAAAGTTGGCTTTCAGAGAGGGAAGTTAAATGGCGCCGTTTTGCCCAAGATTCGCCCTTTGTTGTGACTCATTCAGATTGTTTCTTTCTAAGTTCCTTTAGCTTGTGGTCAATTAGCTTGTGTTGGTTCAAGCTTTGGTTTATCTCATTCTTTCCAACTCATCAAACACCTTCTCCAAGACCAAGATGAGATCTTTGAGCTTCAAACAAGCTCGTTCCATCAGCATTAGCCGGATTCTGGCTGCCATTTCGGATATTGCTCCCTGCGAGTCTTCACCGTCACCGTCGATAAGGGGTTCAACTTCAAGGTCATCATATATCCAGGATTGTCCTGTATTTGATGATTAGAGAAGTCCTGAAGGATCGGTCTCCTTAGCTTTTTTCTATCCTGTGAATCACAAATTTTTCCTCTTTCTTTTCTATTTCCGTTTCTGAACTGAACTCAAAATATATTTATTCTTTTTTTCCAAATCGTATGTACATGATGAATTGTAATCATATCCCTACCGTAATCGATTTCAGAAATTGACTACACTTAATCTTCCTTGGAGACTCTTTTAGCTAAAATGTTTTTCAACTGCAGCTACATAAGTTTCTTACAGGTACAGGACCATCGTCCTTGACCATCCATGGATGCTCAGCTACACTATTTAAGCTTATTCTTTGCAATGGATCTGCATGAAAAATGGAGTTGTAAGCTTCACAGAGTTAACAACCATCAAGAAGCTAATGATTAGCTTGAAAAGAGAATGTGATCAGATGATCTTGTCCATATTATGATGCTTTCCATATCTGGAAAACTTGAAGCAATAAACAGAAAACAGCAACAGATTTAGCAGTAACATGAGTTGTTTCAGTGAATTTATATTTCTGGTGTTCTAATTAAGTTTGGATTGCAAGAATTCAAAGAACAACAATATTGTCTTCTAATTCAGATATTCTTAATACCATTTTACTATTCATATATCAATTATCTAAGGCACATAAAAAACTATTGAATGATCTTATAATTCGCTTCCGATAATATATAACATCTATGTAGAATGGTATGTGTATGAATGCAGCACCTTTACAGAGAAGGCTTTGGATCAGGTCTTTTAGTTCTGGGTCTAAATCTTCCGGGAGTTCTAAAGGACTGTGAACAATCTGTAACGGAAAAAGTTTTGAAAGATTTTTAAGCATAAAGAGGTAAGAACCTAGAACAAGAGGGTTTGAGAGCAAACTTAAAAGCTGAATCAACTTCACCTTATCATAAGTTTCAGGTAAACTGTCTCCAATGAAAGGGCAGGAGCCTACTAACATGAAGTACAATGTAACACCCGCAGCCCACGTATCAGCAGCTTTTCCACTGTAAGCTATGCCTGATGCAATACGACGAAATTTCGTTATGGGATTATAGGATCAATATACTTGGATTACCGAAAAAACATTTATGATTTTTATAATTAAGCAGTTAGTAATCTGTTACTCGTTATGAGTGTCCGCATCTATCAAAATAATAGATGATTGTAGTGTTAATGTTAGTTGAATTAGATGTGTCAATTTTGGTTTTCCAATTTTGATTCTAAATGGTTATTCAGGACACGATGACTAAGAAATTTCTCATGGAAGCTTTAAATTTCTGTACCTGAACAACACTCAGGCGCTGTAAAAGCCGGGGTTCCAGGGCATTTCCAGAGCTCATCCTTGCCATTCTACAGATCAAAGTTGAAGCATTATTGGAGAAGATTTGGTGACTTTTGTTCTATTTATTTTCAATCACTCCATCAGAAATGGAGAATCAATTGTTTTATAATCTCAATCATGAAGTTCTTTTCCAGTGATTTTGAGCCACTGTTCGGTCAGGCATTACCTCAAACGCATGGCTGACACTGAAATCACCAATCTTCACCCTTCCACTGGTAGTGAGCAGAAGATTTTCTGGCTTGATATCTCCATGCACAATGTTCTGTTACAGAGAAAAAGGAATCGACCCTTGTTAAGAAATTGGAATCACTTTGACAATAAGATTAAAGAAAAGTTGTCTGCAAGTGATTGATTCAGTCAACTTCTGATAATGATTTATAGTTCAAAGAAAACATATTGCCTTTGTTCCGGGTTGAGTACTCTTTGAACTGCAAAGGAAAATTGACCTATACCGTAGAAAAGCTCAGATTTTCATCTTCTGTTAAGATGTTTCTCGATTAGGGAATCTGCGAAGTGATCGAGTAGGAAATCTGTGAACTTACATGACTGTGCAGATAAACAAGACCAGCAACTACATCTCTGAAGTATCTTCTTGCGGTTGTTTCATCGATCCTTGGTTTAGTTTCAAAGATGCTGCTTATAGGACTGCCTCCCACATACTCAAGAACTGTATAACAAAATGTCAGAAAGAAAGAATCGAACAAAAGTATAAATGTAATGATTCAAATGGAAAGCTGCCTCATACCCATGTAGAGATAGTCTGATCTTTGATCATCAATCACCTCAATAAGGTTAACAACATTCTGGTGCTCCAGTGTTTTCAGTATTGAAACCTGTCAGGTTCAAAGTTTCCAAGCTAAGATTCAAATTCAGAAAGCTTGTTTGTTGTGTTCTTAATGCATCAAATTCAGATAGCTTGTACCTCTCTGAGAACATTAGTCATAGCAGATTCAGTGCTTGATACGCGCAACTTGGATAAACGAGACTTACAGACAGCCTGCAGTGACAAAAGAATGCTTTTTACGTAAGAAAGTGGGGCAGCATTACTACAAACTGCATCTGCATTTTCTACCAGGGCATGTTCAAGTTAAAGGGAACATCGATCGGATTAGCCGTATCGAACCTTAGAAGATGCAAGATGGATACCAAATGATCTTAATAATCACTAAGATCAATCCATCCAAGCACTGCAGCTCAGGACAAAGTTATGGAATATGGGTTGTATCAATGAGTAAGCACAATAACCATTTACCTTAATTGCATAAGGGGTTCCACTGCTGATGTTCCGGTACAATGCCTGCACAGAAATTGTTACTCAGACTAGCTGCATCATCATGTTATGATACAAGAGCTGTAAAGAGTACTTGAAATGCTGCTTACCACTTTGCCATAACTTCCTCTACTGATCTTCCTTTCCTTTACATATTCATTTATCATCTTTCTTCCAGATGAATGCTGCAATAAACAGGCTAATGTCAGCAACTTTAGTGACCATCTGATAAGCCATGAAAGAGCACTGCAAACATTTTCAAACTGTTGGAATTTAACACTAAGCGATCTGTGAAAATGAGAAACTGTTCAATTTTAGAGATCTATCTTTACCATGCTAATCCTGGCAGATGAGGTTTCTTCGACAGGTATCTTCTTGCAAGTTAGAGTCTTTTTTGGTGTATAAGGAATTCGTTTTTCTCCATGTTGTTCTTTAGCAGACCAAGTTCTGTAGGATAATTCCCTGTAGAAAAGATTATCTGAATCTTCGTCTTCTTCTTTTTCTTCTTCGAAGTTAATGTCGATACAGGATTGAGAGAACATATTGGCTGAGGTTATTGGTAAAAGAAGCTTTTTTGGATTCTGAGAATTACAGCAATCTGAATTCTCAGGAAACATGGAGCATACCAAAATAGACATTACAAGGAGCAAAACCCTTTACAGATAACTAATCTCTCTTTCAATCTCTGCCACAGGAATTAAAGTTCTTATCATCTATTGTGGAGAAGAACAAGGCAAGAAAGTGAACCAGACCAAAAAAAAAATGCTCCCCTTTTCTCCAAGCAATTTCTCTATTATACAAACTGACAGAGTAAGCAAATCACTTAAAATCTGATAAACGTGGACTCCTTTGGTAGGGACAATATTCCAAAATGCACTCCTCTCTTTAATACTTTCAGAAACCAGAAACTCCAAGCAGGTACTCTTCTTAAGATTAAACAAAAACTATCTATTTAAGTCTAGAATTGACAGGTCCTAGAAGCTACAAAGGAGCGAATCATGTTTGTTCCAACTACTATGCAGCCTTTAACCTTATAGACATACCCACCATAGATCTTCAGTAAGATTCTTCCATTTAATATGAAATGTATTTTTGTTCTCAGAAGAAACTTTCTAGATTTAAAGTTCTGAACTTTGAGTTAGAAACTCCAGGAATTTACATGAAGCGGTAAATTCCAGAAAAGAAAAAGAAAGCAACTAAAGTACAAGAAACAATACGGTTGGTCTTAGCTTTGAATGGTAGTTCCTGCAATGGGCTCCGACTCGAGGAAGAAGCAGACAAAACTAGCTTAATATAAAACCGTGTTCCTTCTTCAGACCATTACGATTTATTTAGAACACGGCTTTTCTTGTGTTATGAGTGGTGATCAGATTGGCACAGTTCAACAACGACAGAACTTAGAGCAGTTCGGACGCAATTGAAGAGCTGTGGATACGTGTACTTTCACTCTCCCTACGCTTCCACATGGATGGTTTTGATTTGGAGAACGATTTAGCCACTTTGACAAGATCAGAGACCATGCATGGGAATCACATATACATGAAAGGCATTAGGTATGACTTTATGAGTTGGCCAATATGATTAGGACAGGAGCAAATCAGTAGAAGTTGGGATTTGAGTAGATTTAGAACTAAGCAGTTTAATCCTTAATTAACAAAAAAGTTGTTTAGGATACATCCATACCACCAAATCATCTGTTCATTTCCTCTCTTACAATCATATTTTAATAATAAAAAAATTGTTTAGGATAGATCCATATTATCAAATCATATATTCTACTTATCCTGTTCTAACCATGGTTTATTAATTCTCAGCAATATATTTATCTAGTGTCCTCGTATATATATAAATGAGATCCCTACAAAGAAACCTCTTTACAATTATGAAGTACAAAAAGATGGAAAAGGATGATAATAAGTTGGCCTAAATTAAGAATTTTATAATAGTTCACATCTTGAATTTAAAATAAACAAATTATTAAAAATCGTAAATTTTATTTAATTTTATAAAATCAGCTCGATAATGAAAAATGTTCTAATTTTACATTTTGTGTAAAATTAATCTCATGTTATGTTTTCATTAATTTGGATGATAAGGAAAGTCATATCATATTAATATTTTCACCGTATAATTGTCACAACTAATTTCATATATGACATCATTACAATATAGAGCAGTCTTGTAGCAAAAATATTGATTCGATATGACTCGCTCTATCATTTAGATTAATGTTACAAATAAAAAATTAAAACATTTTAACGCTACTTTTCAAAATTTAGACTAATATTTTTTTTATAATTAACCCTATCAAAAAGTTTAATCATCATCATCATCATCATCCAGTCCGAAATCTCGCACTGAAGCAGAGTCTGGAGAAGTCTGATAGTACGTAGCCTTACTCTTACACAGTAGAAAGGTTATTTTCGGTAAATCCACATACAAATAAGACAATTACGACTAATGCAGAAAAAAACAAACATAAATTAATTAATTAATTAATTAAAAATAAAATAAAATAAAACTATAAATAAAAATAAATACCTGAAAGAAGCTAGGTCTACGTGAACCGGCTAAGCTAATAAGAGTAATATTATAATTACTAATAATAATAATAATAATAATAATAATAATAATAGTAATAAGAAATCAACCCAAACGCAAGAAAAGACAAAGCCAAACTACTGAAGATAGGCTGAGAGCACAGATAAAGTCAAGTTTGAAAACGGACACATAAGGGAGATAGAAATGTGATTTAAAAGTAGCAAACCCGAAAAGCAATAGGGAGCATGCAAAGAAAGGCCAGGCATCGTAGGCCTGAGGCGCCAGAGCGAATAGTTAAATAAGAGAATACCTTAACAGCAATAACAGGGTCAGAGGAGCCTTTGTTATCAGCAAATGATACACATAAGCCTTCAACATCAGAAAGAGTTTTGGCTTTTAAGTTTTTTAAGTCAAATATGTCATGAAACTATATAATTTAAATTCGATCACGCTCCGAGTAAGATTTCATTGTACTTCAAATTTTTCGATAAGTAAGAGCTATTTCTTTCAATCATATTTTAAATTCTTTAATTTTATTTATTTTTTAGTTAATTTTACAAAGAACTAACACCCTAATATTTAAAACTGCAATAAAAATATAAAAAAATACAAACAATGATGGATTGATTGCAGATTTGGGTCCGATCAAATAGAATTTCTGTCATTATCTTCGGATCAAATCGGATTAAAATTTTTAATATTTTCATATTTAGTCAATATGAGTTATTCTAACAAAATTACTAACTTGGTAATGCTTGGAAGAAAAGAATACAAATAAGTCAATGTAGAGATCTTCAAATCCAATGTCATTTTTCAAAGTAATGGTAGCAAAGTTCACCCACACAAAAGCAGTGAAGGCGTAGTCATCTCGATCGCGATTTGGTTCAGTCATCTTTCATCGTTCTCTTTTTTTCTGTTTTGATAGAGATTTGGTTGAATTATCATTCATCGAACTCTCTTTTTCTTCTCCTCTTCATTCATAAGATGTTTGTGTACACGTTTAAGTTACTGAAGAGAAGACATGCTTTAGAACAAGTTGGATACAATTTTTTCTAAAATGAATGCGACTTATGTGCGGATTATGAATGATACTCAGAAATAGATTAGTAGTAATCGCTAAGTTAAGCTCAAGTCCAATCAAAAATTTTGCCATCAAGTTGTAGCTCAATGTGGCTTGAGCAGACATTAGTTTGGTTGAGTTTATCTATTTTCCGAAGCATACGATGATTCTTTCACTATTTGGAGCGTTAATTTATCAATTAAAGTATCACTCGTCTCTACCGAAGATGCCAACAACACAATTCCATTTTTGTCTAAATTCTAAAATAATTGAGCTTCTAGATACGAGATTTCTTAAGTGATCTTTTCATAGCATTGACTTGTTATACGATTTTGAATTTCATATTTTCTTATGTGAAAAGAAATATAAATATTTTCAGATACCAGACGTTCGCTAATAAGTGCGGCATTCTCAATTAACTATATTTGAACTAAAAATTAGAAATGACATCATCTTTATTAAAAATTTTGTGTGTAAATTAGGGTTGATAATTGGTCAAACCTGAACTTGGGCTTAGATTAAGGGTAACAATGTAGTAATATTGCGCCGGGCCAAGCTAAAACCCACCTAAACTCGAACCCAATCAAAAATTTTGTGGTTAGGCCTAAAATCTAACTGGACGTGAGCGGTTCGAAGCTCTATTGAGTCAATTAATTATATTTTTAATTTAAAAAATAAAAAATATGTTATTTTTATTAAAAAATTTCAGTTTCAAACTAAGGCGAATTAGACAGTTCGAGCTTAAGCCCAATGCAAAGCCTAAAATATTTTAGAAAAATCTTAACTCGACCTAAAATAAATAGTCTTCATATTCCTAAGATAAAATAGTATTGCAATTAATTTCGACATAAAAAGTTTTTTTTTTAAATGGAGGAACCTACAATCGTTATTTTTTGGTTGCACTCTGGGTAAATTTTCAGATTGACACAATAGTCTGCAAATCAAGTCAATTGGGTTTTTCACACTAGGTAAGCCTTATATAATAGAGATTCGATCGAGAGAGTGTGAGTAGGGGATTCGAACATAGGACCTTTTAGCCTTATGCTTTCCATTATACCAACTCGATCACCCTATAGGGGCATAAAAAAGAAACTTTTTTTTAAAGTAAAGGAAGTTAAAAATATATTGTTAACTTACTTGATAAAAGAATCATCCTTATTTATATAAGATTAGTAGTAATCGCTAAGTTAAGCTCAAGTCCAATCTAAAAATTTGCCATCAGGTTGTAGCTCAATGTGGCTTGAGCAGTCATTGGTTTGGTCGAGTCCATCTATTTTTCGAGGCATACGACGATTCTTTCACTATTTGGGGCGTTAATTTACCAATTAAAGTATCACTCGTCTCTACCGAAGATTCCAACATCACAATTCCATTTTTATCTAAATTCTGAAATAATTAAGCTTCTAGATATGAGATTTCTTAAGGGATCTTTTCATAACATTGACTTGTTATACGATTTTGAATTTCATATTTTTTTATGCGAAAAAAAATATAAATATCTTCAAATACCAGGCGTTCGCTAATAAGTGCGGCATTCTCAATTAACTATATTTGAACTAAAAATTAGAAATGACATCATTTTTATTAAAAATTTTGTGTGTAAATTAGGGTTGATAATTGGTCAACTTGAACTTGGGCTTAGATTAAGGGTAACAATGTAGCAATATTGGGCCGAGCCAAGCTAAACCCCACCTAAACTCGAACCCAATCAAAAATTTTGTAGTTAGGCCTAAAATCCAACTTGACTTGAGCGTTTCGAAGCTTTATTGAATCATTTAACTATATTTTTAATTTTAAAAATAAAAACGATGTTATTTTTATTAAAAATTTTCAGTTTCAAATTAAGGTGAATTAGACAGTTTGAGCTTAAGCCCAATGCAAAGCCTAAAATATTTTAGAAAAATCTTAACTTGACCTCAAATAAATAGTCTTCATATTCCTAAGATAAAATAGTACTGCAATTAATTTCAACACAAAAAGTTTTTTTTTTGAATGGAGGAACCTACAATCGTTATTTTTTGGATGCACACTGGGTAAATTTTCAGATTGACACAATAGTCTGCAAATCAAGTCAATTGGGTATTTCACACTAGGTAAGTCTTATATAATAGAGATTCGATCGAGAGAGTATGGGTAGGGAATTCGAACATAGGACCTTTTAGCCTTATGCTTTCCATTATACCAACTCGATCACCCTATAGGGGC
>JANZXR010000003.1:397054-407410 GCA_027575705.1 Erythroxylum echinodendron
ATAGGACCTTTTAGCCTTATGCTTTCCATTATACCAACTCGATCACCCTATAGGGGCATAAAAAAGAAACTTTTTTTAAAAGTAAAGGAAGTTAAAAATATATTGTTAACTTACTTGATAAAAGAATCACCCTTATTTATATAAGATTAGTGGTAATTAGGGATCTAATTAAATTTCACATTTATCTAAATCACAAATATGAAATATGCATAATAAGTGTTTTGTAACTAATATGTGATAATTAATGAAATAAAATATAATATAATATTCTTCCACCGTTTAGGATGAGCGTTAATAATAAAATGAAATAAAAAAGAATAGAAGAGAAGCGTTTCATATTATATCTTATTCTATTGTAAAGAGCAAAAATAAATTATTTTCGATTTGAGAGGTTTAGTATGGAATGTAAAATGATAAACAACATTTCACTATATTACATTATGAACCATTCTATTCCTTTCAAACAAAAATTTTCTAATATTATATTCATTTATATTCCATTTCATTATAAATGATTTCATTCTATTAAAAACTTTTCACCCAACTAAACATAGCCTAATTGCCTAAGTAGGAATCACAACGGATCGAATTGAGTTAAGCTTTGGTCAGATTTGAGTGTCTTTCAGATCGTCCTAAAATACTATTATTTTTATTTAATTTCTTTAAATGATGTAATTTAATTTTAAAATTTTAAAATTTACTTATTAAACTATCATTATTTTAAAAGATTATAAGAAAAAGATATTATTTTAATAAAAATTTAGACAATTTACATTAAAATTTGATTTAATCATTTAAACTTTAGTCGACTCAAATTACGATCCTAATTTATAAACTTTGAATCGAACGAATTGAACTAAAAATCTCAGACCTAAATATAAAAGACATACAATACGGGCCTACTTTAAGCAAAGATGGGATCTAAGGCCCAACATAAAACTATTTTTGATGCTACATTGACAACTACCACTAGCCCAATTAGGTATGTTGCATTTTATAGAAAAATTTTCAACCATGACTCATTATTTTAAAGTAATACTAAAATTAAGAGATTGATTGAAATTAGGTCAAATTGGACCGATAAGTTAAGCTAATTTGATCAAGACTTTATACTAAATTTAGAACTATGAAGAATCGGTTCAGTTTAGACTCTTTAAGAGTGGTCGAGTTGGTTGAGTGGAGGAATATAAAGCTAAAAGATTCTGTGTTCGAATCCCCCCTACTTATACTCTCTTGATCAAACCTGTTATACAGGATTTGCCTAGTGCGGAGTATCTGATTAACATAATTTGCAGACTATTGCGTCAATCTAGAAGTTTACCCGTATGCATCCAAAAAATAACAATTGTGGGTTTCTCTGTTAAAAAAAAGGGGTCAGTTTAACTTAAATTATTTGAACCAGTTTAGACTAATTCAATTAAAATGACGTTATTTGGTTAATTAGTTACAAATAAATTATGCTAAAACAAAATTATTTTGATGGAATCGAATTGGATAGAATTCAATTTATTCAACCTGAAAAGATTCCATTGGGCCAGTTTTGGGAAGCCCATGAGAATAGTTATTATTAGCGTTATCTATAATTTTGAGCAATCAGCAACAGAACAGAGGGGATGTAGCTCAGATGGTAGAGCGCTCGCTTAGCATGCGAGAGGTACGGGGATCGATACCCCGCATCTCCATAAGTTGACTTTTTTCGTTTCGTCCGTTTCATGCATATCGTTGTAGTTTATACCAATGGGATTATGCCACGTGAATGTGAGGAGATAACTGCTGTCACTTTCTCCCCGGGCTTGCCACCTTACATTGAGATAAGAAATGCAAGAGCACACATTTCTATGTGCGTCTATTTCACTTTCTCATTTTTCTTAATTAATTCTCTTCAAGTTTCCATTTTTATATTACTTTTCCATAAATTTATCTGTTTCTCCTCTTGGGTTGGCTTCAAAGTTGAAAACTTTTGAGGACTTTCACGATCCTTCATTTGAAAAGAGCCAAAAAGACTGAGGAAGAAACAGAAAGTGGACTGTGAGACAATGAGTTTATTATCATCGAAGACAGTGAGGAAGCTGCAGGTGGTGTCACCAGTACCGGCTGATATAGACATTGCAAACTCTGTTGAGCCACTTCACATCTCTGAGATTGCCAAGGAGCTTAATCTTAGTCCAAATCATTTTGATCTTTATGGCAAATACAAGGCCAAGGTCATTGCTTCCTACCCCATTTCCTTTATAGGTCTGCTTCGAGTTTATGAGTAGGTTCAGTCTGGTTATGTTTGCTTACTGAATTATGGTGGTAGAAGAAGCAGATTGTATACTTTTTCTTATTGGATGGTAATTTCCATGAATTTTCTTTTCTTCTTGTTGGAGACTTCTGTGTTTTGATTGTAGTAAGTCTTTGTCTCTTTTATGCGCAATTTGGTTATGAGATCGTATATGGAAAAGAATCATCTCTCACTCTGAGCTGTTTTGTGTTTTTTTATTCATATCTTTTGGGTTATAGAGAAAGAACGGGATATAAGTTATATTTTACATGTGGGGTTTTTGTTTTAGTTGGATTACATACTGAGTGTTTATGTTGTGTGTTCTTGCTCATTCAGGTTTTATTGTCAGTGCTTGATGAGCTCGAAGGATCATCTGATGGATACTATGTAGTCGTTGGAGGGATTACCCCAACACCACTTGGAGAGGGCAAGTCAACCACTACTGTTGGCCTCTGTCAAGCTTTGGGTGCATTTCTTGATAAGAAGGTTAGTGTTCAAAGTTTTGTGTTTGCATTAACTTCTGGTTTGTTTGTTCTTTTCTTTTTGGTTGAGGGTATTATGTGTGGACTGTTATTACTAGGTCTGAATTGGAAAGCCAGATTTTGTTTTACAACACATCCCTTTCTATTTTTTCTTGCTCTTATTGAAAATGACATGTGAGGAAGCATTTGCTTATGCTCATGTCTCTGCCTATTTTCCATTAATACATTACACTTAATGTTCTAGATTATTTACATGTCCAGACCTTACTTCCTCTTTTTGCTATGTTATTAGTATCTATCTATGTATTTTATGTTTCTATTTTCGTATATATACATGTGGTCCTTTTGTCGAGTTGTATACTATTATCATAACTAATTCCGTAAGCTACTGCTACAGTGTTGTATTTCTAAAGTAATCTAACTGTAGTTACATTGATCTTGGTAACCATTGCTTGAGTTCATAAGACCCTGACTCATTGAATGCTTACACTCTGCTATAATCATGCTGGAATAATCATGATAGGAACTTTCTTTGTTTTGGATGTTAGGTTGTCACATGCCTTCGTCAACCATCACAAGGACCTACTTTTGGAATAAAAGGCGGTGCAGCCGGTGGGGGTTATAGCCAAGTGATTCCGATGGATGAATTCAATCTTCACCTAACAGGGGACATTCATGCAATAACTGCTGCAAACAATCTCCTAGCAGCTGCTATTGATACCCGAATTTTCCATGAGTCTACCCAATCGGATAAGGCTCTTTTGAATCGTCTGTGTCCGCCTAACAAAGAAGGAAAACGAAGCTTCAGTGACATAATGTTTAGGCGTTTGAAGAAGCTTGGTATCTCCAAAACCAAACCTGAGGACCTTACACCCCAAGAAGTCAAGAAATTTGCAAGACTTGATATCAACCCGGATTCGATTACATGGAGGAGAGTGATGGATGTTAATGATAGGTTTTTAAGAAAGATTGCAATCGGCCAAGGTCCTGAAGAAAAAGGTATGGTGAGGGAAACTGGATTTGATATATCTGTAGCTAGTGAGATCATGGCGGTTTTGGCCCTGACTACATCTCTGGCTGATATGAGAGAGAGGTTAGGAAAAATGGTGATCGGGAATAGCAAGGCTGGTGATCCTATAACAGCTGATGATCTTGGTGTTGGAGGTGCTTTAACCGTGCTAATGAAGGACGCCATCAACCCTACTTTGATGCAGACCCTTGAGGGAACTCCTGTTCTTGTTCATGCTGGTCCTTTTGCAAATATTGCTCACGGTAATTCTTCTGTTGTGGCTGATAAGATTGCACTGAAGCTGGTAGGATCTGGTGGATTTGTGGTTACAGAAGCCGGTTTTGGAGCTGATATTGGAACAGAAAAGTTTATGAATATTAAGTGCCGCTACAGTGGATTAAAACCTCACTGTGCTGTTGTTGTTGCAACAATTAGAGCCCTGAAAATGCATGGTGGTGGTCCAGAAGTTGTCGCTGGAAAAGCTCTCGACCATGCCTACACAACTGAGAATGTGGCTTTGGTTGAAGCTGGTTGCGTGAATCTGGCCAAGCATATATCAAACACTAAGGCTTATGGTGTAAATGTTGTTGTTGCCATAAACATGTTCTCATCTGACACCGAAGCAGAACTTAATACTGTTAGAACTGCAGCACTGGCCGCTGGGGCATTTGATGCTGTTATATGCACACACCATGCCCATGGTGGGAGAGGAGCGGTATACTGGCTTATTCGGTCTATCAATTTTGCTATAATATATATAATGTGACAAACCTCAGGAGTTTCTAAATTTACTTTGTTGTCAGTTAATTCATTAGTATCATTCTTTATTACCTTTCATCCTTGAACCAAGGAACAAATTTCGATGTTTCTAGTTGTTGGATGCTATTTAGCTCCTTGTTCATTGTGGTTAGACAAATTTCTTCAACAAATTTTCTCATGAACTTCAGGTGGACCTTGGGATTGCTGTTCAGAAAGCTTGTGATCGTGTGAATCAACCATTTAAATTTTTGTATCAGTTGGAAATTAGCATTAAAGAGAAAATTGAGGCAATAGCAAGGTCATATGGTGCTAGCGGTGTTGAGTACTCAGAACAGGTAAACCTTAGCATACTATTTTTTTTTATTTTTCTAGTTCACGTTCAAATTTCTAACCTCATTTCATGTCATGTAGTTTCTTCTATTCTCAAGCTTTTTATTGCATTTTGTTTCCTTTCTTAAAGTTGCATTCTTTTGAAATTGGTTTAAACTATCATAGCAGAACTGTTTCTGGTTTATAGTATCTTACACTCAAAAGTGATGCTCGAAATTTAAAGTTTCTCAAATTGTCTCAACAATGTGGTCATGGCCTTTATCCACGGACTTGCTCTATGTCTTGCGCATTGTGATAGATCCATTCTTTGAACTCATCAAGATTGAAAATGAGATGAGAGGAAAGCAAATACATTCATTTCTTTTAGGTTCTGGCCATGTTCCAGGAGGTTTCCACCTATAGTTCATTTCGAGAATGCGATAAATAATACCTAAATCTGAAGCTATGGTTAAAAAATGCATGAAGTTGCATCATGCCAACTGGTCCTGGCGCCATAATTTTAAAAAAATTGTTCAGAACTGCTGATTACACATTGTCCCTTTTGAATGACTTCCTGTTCTTTTATGTCTAATCAGGCTGAGAAGCAAATTGAGATGTATAGCAAGCAAGGATTCTCTGGTCTGCCAATCTGCATGGCTAAAACTCAGTATTCCTTCTCCCATAATCCGTCCGAGAAGGGCGCCCCAACTGGATTCGTCTTACCGATAAGAGATGTGAGAGCAAGCATAGGAGCTGGTTTCATTTATCCTTTAGTAGGGACAATGAGTACAATGCCTGGGTTACCAACAAGGCCATGCTTTTATGATATCGACCTTGACACCTCGACCGGAAAGGTTATCGGTCTCTCATGAAGTCAGTCGAAAAGGCTTACCGATTAACTGCAGATTGGGTACTTTCAAATCTGAAAGGAACTTGAATGAATATCCAATCTTGAATAAAGGGAAAGCTGTTCTTGTTTCTGTTTTTTAATCATCTGAAGGCTGCTGCTCCTGCTACAATGTGGTTAGGTAATGCCTTCGGATGCAGGATTGGTGATTACCTTATTTAACAATTTTTTCCCCATCAAATTGTATCCAATCACTTCTTTGCAGTTGTTTTGAGTGTCTGGATTTTGTTAGATGGTTTCGTGTCAAATCTTTTTCTCGATGGCCTAGGCTTGCGTATCAACTGCAATGAAACATCAGGGATGAACTAGAACTTGATTCGGGTGTTTTGGGCTGACAATGGGCCAACTTGAATTGGTTTGTTTCTAGCTCAACTCGACCCTCTTACTGGTTTGAATGTTAAAATTTTAACTTTTAGTACAATTGACTTAAACGATCGGAAAGGACTATTTTGTAAAGATAAAGTTGCGTATTATCAGATTTTTTCAGTTTTTTTATTGCGAAATTTCCAATCGAGTGATAATAATAATGATGAAGCTAAAACGATGATTTTTATTTTTATTTTAAATTTATAAATAAACAATTTTATAACAGGATATTGAATGCAATATTGCAAAACAGAGGGTAGGATGTTATTATTGCATGCATGGCTAAGCTATCGTAGTCGTACTAAATTCATGGCGTTACCGTTAAATCTTCTTCAACGGTAGTTAAATACATTGCCATCAACAACATCACATGCAGTTTCGTACAAGAAAGATCTTCAACATTCTCCGTCTCATGTCTCTTGGTTTCTCAGCTCTTCATCCATGGAAGATTCACCGTTATCCTCACCATCGTTTCATTCACCTAAAGACTATCTGCCCATAAGAGCTGTTGAAACATCCAAGCCCACATCCTCCATTTTCACAACAAGAAGAAGCTTGATCTTCGCCTTAGTTTTCACATTTGCGTTTGTGGTCTGTACTTTTTTCGTGCTTCTAAACCACCCTTCTTCTGGGTATCTATTTCATTCCTCCTCTCATCGCACCAATTTCCTCGGAAGAACCACAAACGTTTCGCATTTCCTTTCGGATTCTTCCTCGCTTTCTAGCCAGCCAAACACCCCTTTACATGTTTCCGGCGAATCTTCATCCGATGATAAGCATAGCGTTAAAAAAGGGGTGCGTTCTTCCCCTAACCATACGCTACCGCTTCGAGAAAAACATGAACTTTCCGGGAAAACGGAAGAATTGGAGAGAACCAATAAGAACCCTTTAAGGAGTGATGGTTTAAAGGAGAATGTAGCAAATGGAGTAGCCAAAGAATCGATGGGAGGCTACAATGGTAAGCACCAAAATTTGAGTAAAAGAGGTCAGAAACCGGTAAGAAAGAAGAAGAGAGTTAAGAGGCCAAGTCCATCAAAGAGAAAGAACCGGAAGATAGATGATGAAAGATGGGTGGAGAAGATGCGTCACTGTAATCTGTTTGACGGGAGGTGGGTGAGAGATCACTCATACCCTCTATTTGCACCTGGTTCGTGCCCTTTCATTGATGAGCCTTTCAACTGCTTTCTTAATGGAAGGCCCGATGATGGGTATCAAAAATATAGATGGCAACCAAGACATTGCAAAATCCCAAGGTGCATATTATGCGTTTGATCTTCTTCCCCTGTCAATTATCTCATAAAAATCAACAAAAATATTGTTATTCTGGTGTATTTCTTTTGAGTTTGGAGTAGATTCTGCTAGAATAAGTAGTTAATTTCTTGTTTAAAAATGTTGAGGAACGCCTGTAAGCTGAGTAAATTTTGTACTGAATCATACTATGGCTAGAAATGCGATGAAATAGCCAGTGGAAGCAGATGCTTCTTCTCTGCAGCTACTGGATTGTATATGTGAAAGAACCTCACTATTGGGACTTTACCATCTAATTAGGAACTGTCTAATCCAATATATTAGGTCCTTGAAGGATTTTATTCACCTAAGTTAGTATTTCTGAGCCAGTTGATATGTTGGACTATGCTGTTTATACTGTAAGGGTTATGTTGAGATAATTTATGTCTGTATTAATATAGATAAAGCTGGCATGTTATGGTTGTTTGTAGTTTTTGTGCTTTAATGTAGATAGGACTATGGTAATTCCATGTTTTTACAGTTGAAGCTTGTGGTTGGAGGTTTACAAGAAAGTACTGAAAGCTGTTGTCTGTTGTCTGTGTTGGGATCACTTTTGATGGGTGGCTTTAGATTCATAGAATGGAAGGATATTGAGAAAAGTCTCAGTTTGAAGTGTCACTTGCTTAACTAACCTGGCACTTTATCTATGCCTGAATAAGCTTTTGAGTTACAGTATACATAAGTTTGGATTCTTAGTTTACCCTGAATTGTAGGTTGAATGCAAGGCTCATGCTAGAGATATTGAGAGGGAAGCGTGTTGTCTTTGTTGGAGATTCGCTTAATAGAAACATGTGGGAATCTCTTGTTTGCATTCTCCGAAACTCGGTTGAAGATAAGAGCAAAGTTTTTGAAGCCTCAGGCCAAGAAGAATTTAGAACGGAGGGTTCTTACTCTTTTGTGTTTCAAGTATGTTGTCTAATATTCCTTTTCAATCAATATTCTAACATTGATCAGTACTAAGCAAAGTTATAAAGAGAATGAAAATGGATTCACAGTCTGGACTTCAAAAACTATAATCAGATCAGCTGTTAAACAATTACAGTCATTAAATAGTCAAGGCACTAGTTAAGATCTTTTAATTTTTAATTTCTTTTCCCTTATTTTATTTTGGTAATCATGTAGATTGCTGATGGTTGAATGGATCACTAGGATTATAACTGTTCAGTGGAATTTTTTCGATCGACATTTCTTGTTCGGGAATGGGAACTGCAAGGAGTAAATGGATCCAAGAAGGAAACACTCCGCATTGATATGGTTGATGAATCATCTAATAAATACAAAAATGCAGATGTTCTAATTTTCAACACAGGTCACTGGTGGACACATGAGAAGACTTCTAGCGGGTAACCTCTACTGTCTGCTCTCCCTCGCCACATCACTGATACCAGGACACTATAAGATTATAAATTTAGATGAAATTTTGACAGGAAGGATTACTATCAAGAAGGAAACTACATTCATAGCCAAATGGATGTCAATGAGGCATTTCTGAAGGCCATGAGAACTTGGGGTAGATGGGTGGATGAAAGTGCAGACCCTTCTAAGAGACTTGTTGTCTTCAGGGGCTATTCTGTTTCTCACTTCAGGTATGTTCAGCAGAATTACAGATATAAAGCCCTATGATTGAGGATTAAGTAAATTCCTCAGAACCTTTTTCGTATATCCATACACAGGGGTGGAGAATGGGATTCTGGTGGGCAGTGTCACAATGAAACTGAACCACTGGATACAGAAAACTCATTTGAAATGGATCCACCAATGGTGCAAATTCTAGAGTCAGTCTTGAAGGAGATGAAGACGCCAGTGTTTTACCTGAATGTTACAAGAATGACTAACTTCCGGAAGGATGCTCACCCTTCAGTTCATCGGCAGCAGAATTTATCAGAGGAAGAGAAGAGCTCAAGATTCCAGGATTGCAGCCATTGGTGCCTTCCTGGTGTTCCTGACACATGGAATGAGATTGTATTTTCTCAACTTCTTCTCAGACATCAGCAGCAGCAACAAAAGCCTAGACATCTACTGCAGAAAAGTAAAGCATAGTTATAGTCAGATGCTTACACCAATTTGAGGGATTCCAGAGTCTGTAACACCTACATGTTACACACACAGAACAGGATAATTCAGTTGAGGAACATGATCAATGTCAAGTACTTGATCATATGCGTCCAAAGGGGATAATTCTGGCACTTTGTCTATTGCATGTATTTTAGAGCATGGGAAGACCCTCATTATCTTTCACCGGAAACAATATGGCCAGATGTATCATAACTTGGGAAAGTAGTAAAGTTTTCATCTCCTCGTCTGTACCAGAAAATCATGTTTGGTGTGCTCCCATAATAAGATCTGTCTAGTGTTGCTACCAAGTTGAATAGCAGTGACAAATTAGCTTACTTGTTGTTTATTTATTCCATTCGATTGTCTTGCACTTCCAGGTAAGTTTTGTTTCTTGCAGTCTAATTTTAGCATAGCAGAAATCATTCTTCAATCACACATGCTAAATCTCTTTTTATGTTGTAGCTCCATATGAAACACTGCTTTCTTTAGAAAATAGTTGTGTATTTATTCATGGATTAAAGTCACTGCAGAAAGAATCCTGCCCTGCATCTTCAAAAATCCATTATTCTTTGAAATATCCTCTCAAGATAAGGACTTCTTATTATACACAATATAAGAGCTTATAGTAACTTCATCTGTTAGCTCTTTCAATCAAATTGAGCTAACAAGACCACCACTTGGTCCAGCCAAGTTTCCATTCACTACGCTGCAGTTCAATCTAATCTGTCCAGATGTTCCTGTCAAGACACTGAGATTCCCCATCCTTATCATAGATAACACAAAGCTTTCAAAGAAGGCTGTTTGATTGGCACTGAAGTTGCGGACAAGGGCCATTGTATCAGCAGCTCCGGGAGTTGAGAACAACTCTTGATCACTCTGAAGTAGGCTGTTATTAGTCAGAATATTGGAGAAATAGTTA
>JANZXR010000003.1:407510-442755 GCA_027575705.1 Erythroxylum echinodendron
ATCACTCTGAAGTAGGCTGTTATTAGTCAGAATATTGGAGAAATAGTTATTATCAAAGCCATCAGGAGTTGTAGGATCAAGATTTGCCAGGACACTCCCATTTCCACCTTGGGGACAGAGTTGTTGGAGTGTTTGCCGGTAAGTTGCGTTCAATGTTGTGTCAGGAAGATTAGTATTGTTGAAATTGTATAATCGGCTGATGAAAGTTCGACATTGAGCTCTTCCAAACGTATGAGCACCTAAAAAGAATAATGATGCAGGATTAGTGCCAGTAGTTCATTTAGTCCGAGGATTTGAAACTTTTGAGGCCTAGAACTGGGTCATATCATGTCTAGCAAAATAGTTAATACATGGGACTTCAATTTCTACGAGCTTTCCTTAAGACAGATTACTCAAGTTCATGTTGAAAAAACCTCTCAATTACTGTCTCTTTTTGCAGTCTCTGTCTTTGCAAATTAAAATGATAATCACCTGAAAGTGCAACCAGATCAGTGTTGTTGTTTAAACCAACATTAGTGAACTTGCTTCTGAGTATGTCAAGGGTTTCAAAGGGAGCTGGAATTGTAAGATTTGCCAAGGCTCTGCTTGCTGTTGTGCTATCCCTTCTTCCTAACGGGTTTGTCCACGAAGGTCCTCCCGACTGTACAAAAGGTTTAAATAAGTTCCTGTAGTTGTTTTTTGTACCACTTTAATGACTCCACGGTCCAGATATTAGGAATTGACGGATGACCTAAAAATGATTATAAGCTCTTCCAGATAGGACTTGTTAGCATACCAGAAAAACAGATCTTTCAGCTGCAATGGTTAGTATGTCAGCACACGAGACGACTCCTGGACAAGCACTCTCCAGCATTCTCTTCATGGTGTCAACAACATTGAAACCTCTTGCTGAGTTGTTATTTGCAGCAGCTTCTTTCTCACTCTCTATAGTTGCAGTGTTATCCAGCAAAATTGATGCATCGCAACCCTGTAACAAAAACCAGTAACTTTGAGAATCAGAAAGGATGGAATCCTTTCCTGACCTTCAATATAGATTTAAGTCAACTTTCATCTAATATTGTTAGCACATGAAAGTTGAAAGGGAAAACTAAGAAAGATGTGTCCTTTTTTACTTTTTGATCGTAGATTGTCTGGTGGCTTTGTGTAGTTTTATGACAGATTATCTGTAAAGATTACCAGCAAGGTCTGTAAAGAACTTAGAGGGACCACATGAGAGGTCATATCAGCTTTTTCTTTTTAAGTCTTCATTACTACAGATGAGGCTACAAGCGCCTTTCAATTGAAGTCACTTGCTTTTCGATGATTTACAAATTCAATCTATTTTCTTTCATCACGCTAAAGAAAAAAGGAAGAATCTTTGATCAAAACAGATTCTGCAGATAGCTGGGATGGTAAAGGAATTGCACCCAGTATCTGCTGTTTCGACTTACAGACACAAGCAGTTCCTGTTCTGAGCTAGAACAACTGCTTTTCCCTGAACTAGTCTACTCTATAGATCCAACACCAAGGAAAAAGAAGTTAGCAACGGAAGAAAAAAATTGAATAGAGACAAAATGAAGAGTGTTGTTTTACGTTACATTAACAAAGCAGTCGTGGAAGTGAAGCCTGATGAGACTGGCACCAATCCTGGGATCAGATTGCAGTGCCTGCACAAGAACTCCTTGAATAATACTAGTAACATTTGGACATGTTTGATTATAGAATGTTGGACTTAGCTGACCCCAGGCTAGTGATCCTCCCAGCAAAAACACCGCACAAAGCAAAGCTAACCTCACATGCATTTTCCCTGTTAGACGTTTCTTTCACCAGAGTTTGTAACATGTTGAAACTTGAAAGGGTGATCCAAACATCCATTTAAAGAGGAAAGATGGACGGCAGGAAGTTAAACCACGTTTCTGTTGACTTTTCAAATCATGTACCAGTCTGACAATAACAGGCAATGAATTATAATGACCGGTGCATATTTAAAGTGACTTGTTCCTCATTGTTCGTCAGCAAATAAATTTCCTTGGAGCTCACATAATTAATTCTTTTCAGATAAAGTTGATGTAAAAATCATCTTTCATTACACTGTAGTACTATTCAGTATGCCATTTGGATCAGTTCTTTATTGGTTTGGTGGATATCACTTTCAAAGATTTTGTCTTTGATGTTGTTTGACAGAACTTTCTTATCTGCTAAAACTATTCCAATGATTCCCTTGTTTATATTCGATTTGTTTGTTGCAGTCTAATTTTAGCATAAAAGAAATCATTCTTCAATCACACATTCTAAAAGTCTTTTTATGTTATATTTTTGTAGCTTCGGATGAAACACTGCTTGCTTTAACTATATTTGTGTGTGTATTTATTACGAAAGATCGCATACGTAACGGAAATCAAAAAATTATAATCATAAGTTCATTTATTGTGTAATCATACATATAATTAGAATTGGTAAATAACAAATACTTGAAATTTATGAAAATTAATCGGTAATAAATTTCAAAAATACGAAATCTTCATGCACTTTATATTAAGAATTACAAAACAAAATGAGAGAGTTCACAATCTCTCTTCACAACATTATTATTATTATTATTATTATTATTATTATTATTATTATTATTGATAAAATGAAATAAAATAAAACTATTTTACTCTCGGTTTGTAATTAAATAGCCAAATTTAGTGGTTCCGTTAGGCTAGCTATATGCTGTGTATTATCAAAAATTTCCACAGAACGCGGTAAGATGATATCTTGAGAAGTTACATATCCAGGACCTTTGACACAAATAGACGCGTCATGAATTCCATACAAATTACTTCTCAATACAATTGATTTCAAATTCATTAAAATTATTTTATTTTATTTATTTATTTGGCAAAAGAGAGTTTTTAATTTTAGTTATATTTTTTGTGCCAGCAAAAAATATAATAACATATCATATAGATTATTTAATAAATTATCTTATAATAAATTAAAAAATTATAAACAAGAAATATTACACGTGACTACATAGGTTCATCACTAAGTCGGTAATAATTAATCCAATTAATTACTAATTAAGGTTGGCGTCTAACAACACTCCTCAACAATGGGATCGTGTGAGGTAATAACCTTACAAAGGCGGAACATGGTTAAGGATAATGTAACATTACCTTCCATCGTTACAACTCCGGATTATCCTAAGGTATGATTTAATTGTCAAATTTTAATAGATAATCAATTATGTTACATGTCGATCATTAATGATTAGTGAATGACTTAAGAAACTCCTTTCGCCCTAGTCAAAGTTTTGAAACAACTACTAAAATCAATGACATCGTATAGCTCAAGCTCATTACTTAGAGTTGATGGATCTCATCTTAACTCACCACTAATTAGATAGGTACTTAATTATATCCAATGACCATTCAACTAACATGTTTATACACTAGGTGTCTGACATCAAAACATAATGAATGACCTATTGATTACTACGGTGATCTCAGTTCAAAGAAAAAATATACATTAAAATTCCTATGAGAATATCCTACTGAACAGTTCATAGGTAATTATTAACCATTAAGTTCAATGATCATATTTCTATATACAATATCTATATATGTAACTTAGTAAATAAGATCTACTATATTCATCCAATAGATATTATTACATACATATTGATCTAACTGGATCATTAAAGTCTTTATTTAATAATCATACGACCAATAACACTTTTAGATAAAATCGTAAAGACTTGATTCTCATTATAATAATCTTTATTATGATGGCCATTGTATAAATTTAATCAAAGACTTATCATGTTAAGATAAAAGCAATAAACATAATATAATAATATAATCATTTGCCATATTATTAAACAAAGTTAACAATCACAAAACATAAGTATTCAACCTATTACATAATGATTGGGTCACTAGCATAATTCCAACGAATTCATGGCTTAAAGTTACAGAAGAAGAAATCCTGCACTGCATCTTCAAAACTCCATCATTCTTTGAAATATCCTCTCAAGATAAGGACATCTTATTACACACAACGTAAGAGCTTAGAATAATTTCATCCGTTAGCTCTTTCAATCAAATTGAGCTAACAAGACCACCACTTGGTCCAGCCAAGTTGACATTGACTATGCTGCAGTTCAATCTAATCTCTCCAGATGTTCCTGTCAAGACACTGAGATTCCCCATCCTTATCATAGATTCCACAAAGCTTTCAAAGAAGGCTGTTTGATTGGCACTGAAGTTGCGGACAAGGGCAATTGTATCATCAGCTCCGGGAGTTGAGAACAACTCTTGATCACTCTGAAGTAGGCTGTTATTAGTCAGAATATTGGAGAAATAGTTATTATCAAAGCGATCAGGAGTTGTAGGATCAAGATTTGCCAGGACACTCCCATTCCCACCTTGGGGGCAGAGTTGTTGGAGTGTTTGTAGGTAAGTTGTGTTCAATGTTGTGTCAGGAAGATTAGTATTGTTGAAATCGTATAATCGGTTGATGAAAGTTCGACATTGAGCTCTCCCAAATGTATGACCACCTAAAAAGAATAATGATGCAGGATTAGTGTCATTAGTTCATTTCATCTGAGGATTTGAAACTTTTGAGGCATAGAACTGGGTTATATCATGTCTAGCAAAATAGTTAATCATTCCAGTCTGAGCTAAGAACCTCTGAAGTTCATGTTGAAAAACTTCTCAATTACAATTTCTTTTTGCAGTCTCTTTGCAAATTAAAATGATAATTACCTGAAAGTGCAACGAGATCAGTATTGTTGTTTAGACCAACATCGGTGAACTTCCTTCTAAGTACGTCAAGGGTTTCAAAAGGAGCTGGTAGTGAAAGATTTGCCAACGCTCTGCTTGCTGTTGTGCTGTCTCTTCTTCCTAACAGGTTTGTCCATGAAGGTCCTCCCGACTACATCAAAGGTTTAAATAAGTTCTTTGGTACCACTTTACCCTCTATTAAATCGGTACTCATTACCCAGATGCCATACAGACTAACTTGACAGTCCAGACAGTAGGAATTGATGCATGACCCAGAAATGATTATAAGCTCTCCAAACAGAATTTGTTAACATACCAGAAAAACAGATCGTTCAGATGCAATGGTTAGTATGTCAGCACACGAGACTACTCCTGGACAAGCACTCTCCAGCGCATTCTTCATTTCGTCAACAACTTCGAAACCTCTTGCTGAGTTGTTATTTCCAGCAGCTTCTTTCTCACTCTCTATAGTTGCAGTGTTGTCCAGCAAAATTGATGCATCACAACCCTGAAACAAAAACCAGTAACTTGGAGAATCAGAAAGGATGGAGTCCTTTCCTGACGTTCAATATAGATTTTAGAGAACTTTCATCTATATTGTTAGCACATGAAAGTTGAAAGGGAAAACTAAGAACGATGTGTCCTTTTTCACATTTTGATCGTAGCTTGTCTGGTGGCTTTATGTAGTTTTAGGACATTATCTGTAAAGATTACCAGCAAGGTCTGTAAAGAACTTAGAGGGACCATGGAAGATCATATCGCCTTTTTCTTTTTAAGTCGTTATTACCTACAGATGAGGCTACAAGCGCCTATCGATGGAAGGCACTTGCTTTTCGATGATTTACAAACTCAATCTACTTTCTTTCATCACCCTAAAGGAAAAAGGAAGAATCTTTGATCAAAACAGATTCTGCAGACAGCAGGGATGGTAAAGGAATTGCACCCAGTATCTGCTGTTTCGACTTACAGACACAAGCAGTTCCTGTTCTGAGCTAGAACAACTGCTTTTCCCTGAACTAGTCTACTCTATGTATCCAAGACCAAGGAAAAGAAGTTAGCAGCGGAAGCAAAAAATTGAATAGAGACAAAATGAAGAGTAGTGATTTACGTTACATTAACAAAACAGTCATGGAAGTGAAGCCTGATGAGACTGGCACCAATCCTGGGATCAGATTGCAGTGTCTGCTCAAGGACTCCTTGAATAATACCAGTAGCATTTGGACATGTTTGATCATAAAATGTTGGACTTAGCTGACCCCAGGCTAGTGATCCTCCCAGCAAAAACACCGCACAAAACAAAGCTAATCTCACATGCATTTTCCCCATAAGAAGTTTCTTTCTCCAGAGTTTGTAACTTGTTGAAACTTGAAAGGGTGATCCAAACATCCATTTAAAGAGAAAAGATGGACGGCAGTAAGTTAAACCACGTTTCTGTTGACTTTTCAAATCATGGACCAGTCTGACAATAACAGGTAATGAATTATTATGACCTGTAGCTTATTAACGTGAGGTGTACCCCACTGTTCGTCGGCAAATAAATTTCATCGATCTCTCTTAATTAATTCCTTTTAGATAAAGTTCACATTGTAAAAATCATTTTTCATTACACTGTAGTACATTTCGATCAGTTCTCTCTTGGTTTAGTGGATCTCACTTTCAAAGATTTCGACTTTGATGTTACTTGACAGAACTTTCTTAATCTGCCAAATTATTTTAATGATTCCCTTGTTTAGATTCGACTTGTGTTCTTACCATTCTCCAATTCACGTTTCCTGTCATCTTCGTAATGATTACTTTTAACTTGTTATATGTCTATAGTTTGAAACTAAAAACAGGTGAGGTGACTGCTGCTGCATAATTTGGACAAAAGTTGTACGACTGCTCTTTCGTCCACTCGATGATTGTTCATGCATAAAGATCTCAACTTTCCAGAAGAAGGTTCACAGCTCGTGCATCTTCTTTGAATCTTCTAAGCTTTTTCAATGTCTTCAATTCAATATGTCATGTCAGGAAATTTCCTCAGTTCACGCACCCGTATGTGTCATTTTCAACACCAATTCAACAAGCAGCCGATGAGTCACATCTCAACAAGAGTTTTCACCAGAAGGAACTGGTTTTCTGCAGTTGGTTTGGAAGATAGGTCCAGAACAAGAGCTTAAGACTGCAATCTTAGACCAGGCCAACTAATTATTTTCTTAAGCCATTGGCCTGAATACCATTAAAACTGAGAGATTGTACTTCCCTTTCTAACCAAGGATTGTTCAAAGTGAGTTAGCACATTAATTCTACTGTCAACATCTTATAGGATAAAAGTAAATGTTTGCTCTGCTCCTCTGTTGAACTCTTCTGAACAAATGCAATAGAAAATGACTATATATGTTTAAGTCATTAATTTATCGAGTGATTTAGTTAAAGAAAATGATTAACGGAGTATTACAAGTCATTAAGTTATCACATTATTAACTTAATTGATGGAGAGTCTTGGCTGAATGTACCCAAGGTAAAGGAAGTTGAGTCAAACCAGCATGGCCACAGTTGTTAATCTGAGGTTGTTGGGTAGTTTCAAAAACATGCGAGGTCAATGTTGGCTGCAGGAACTCTTCATACATTGAAAGCTGAACGTCTCCGTGGAAGTTGGCAGATAACTTTGTTCTTTGAGCCTGTGGATGTGTTTGTGTTTGGTAGCTGGTGTTTGGGATATCTATAGCTGTCGCCGTGAGATTCCAAGATAGCTAACTTGCTAGAACTGTATGCAAATGTCAGTCATAATTAGACAACCAAAAGTTAGCTACAACTTGGCCAATGCAGATATGTCTCTTGATAGGTTAGAAAGATATGATATTTCCTTTCTCTATCCTCTAGCTTTGATTAGCTGCGATCCTTGCTTCTCATTCCTTCGTTGCTATCAACTCCCTTCCTTCTCCCCGATAGCCACACCATCCTTACCACTCTTTTGCTTGTTTTTTTTGACCTTCTTTCCCATCTTCCTTTCATCCTTCATTGTCCAATCGTCCTCCTTATCGTCTCACCATAATAGATATGCTAAAGGGGGCATTTCAGACATTTCTCTTGCCTATCCTTTTTCCACCTACCTTGTTTTTCCTATTTTAGACTCTGCTTTTACTCCTTTCCAAAATGCAGATGCAATAGAACACTTCCGAAAAGGAGGATTTTCCCCTCTTACCATCTTCAATCTAAGGTGTTGTTGGAAAAACTAACCTTGACACAACTACAGCCCTAACTCCAAAAACAACCCCCTTTGCACCCCAGTCACATCTCCATTTCTCCTTCAACCTCTCCAACACTACATAAACCTTTGACAGAGAGTAGAACTTGGAAGTAAGTAGTGGGAGGTTTTGCAGACCTGATTTTGCATTTTTGTCCTCCCAAGACAGAAAAAGGGCGAACAATTGTCATTCTAGACCAAGAAACATTACAAAAGAGGGTTAAACCTTAAGAAAACTCTCTCATTGGTTTTTTCTCGGATAAACAACCAACTTTCCCAGTCATTCAAAGATGGGCAAAATCGGTTTGGTAGAACAAAGAATTTGTGGAGGCGACTATTGTTGAAAATAAATATCTCCTGTTTATCTTTCCTTCCAAAGCACAAGCTTAAAAAGTAGCAGAAGAAGGATCGTGGCATGTTGCAAATTTTCCATTATTTTTGCAATCATGGCATCCAGGATTCCAAATGGATTATAAGGACAAGAGACCAATGTTGATATGGATAAATCTCTTTAATGTCCCTCTTGAATATTAGACAACAAAAGGCTTGAATATGATTGCGAGTTTTCTAGGTAGACCTTTATGTTTAGATGAAAATACAACAAATAGACAAAGGTTAGGGTATGTTAGGATATGCATTAACATGGATCTTTCTAATAGCTTACCGGAAGCTATCCCTATTATGAGGATAACGTACCAGTACAGTACCAATGGAAACCGTCTCTTGTAGCTCAAGGAAAAAAATGGATTTCGACGGGGAAGACTTTTATTAGAGGAGATTATGAGGAGCAAATGGGTGATATTATCACAAACACTGAGATAAGACATAATGAAGAGAACACATCTGTAAATATACCTACAAAGGCAAGGAAAAAGTACTCTAGAAGGCGATGGGGAAAATGCAATGGTAGGTGGGACACTAGAGAGGGAATGTGAAACTGATGGGAAATTGGAGAGTGAATGTGAAGAAGGTGAAGGAGAACCTTCTACAGAAATTAGTAAAGGGCAAGAGGCCAATGTAGAGGGTATGAATGAGGAACAATTGGCTGAAACTTGATCAGTCACTCCTGAGAATAATACTAAAGGGGATCAAAAGGAAGTGTTGGGTACTAGTATGGAGAATAAGGAGGAGGACCTACAATTGGCGAATTTTTAACAGTAGCAAAGAGGAAAACTAGTACAAGCAGGAGGAAGAGCTTCAAAACCAACTATGCTTAATTTATGAAGATCTTAACGTAGAATGGGATGGGAATCAACTGCCCTAAAAAGCTTTCAGCTTTAAACGATTTTGTCGACAGCACAAAGCCATGTATTTTTGCTCTTTTGGAGACTAAAATTAGATATAAAAACCTCAAATTACTAAATAAACTTGGATCAAAAATGGACATTTATTTCCATTCTTAATACCCATCGGTATGGAGAACTATTATTGGGTATGTTCCTACTATGGTGGATGTTCAAGTGTTGGCTACAGAGACACAAGTAATACATCTAAAAATCAAATTGCTTCAGGTAAATGTTGACATATTTGCATCCTTTATCTATGGTTCCAATCATGCAACTTAGAGGAAACAACTTTGGGATAGCTTAGTTTTAGCAAAGGGTCAATGGGCTATGGCTACTAAGTGGAGACTTTAACTCTACTTTATACAAAACAGAGGCTGAAGGTAACTATAGTCTGAAAAATTTCTCTGCTAATTTTAATGAATGTATGGGTCAACTCAGTATTTTTGATCTAAAGGCACAGGGGTACTTCTATGCATGAAGTAACCAGCAGATGGAAAGATGGGCCTTGAGGAAAAAACTCGATCGGTCTATGGTGAACAATGAATGGATCATACACTTTTCAAATAGTGTAACTTCCTTCATAGACCCCTTATTCTCTGATCATATGCCTATGCAAGTTGAAATTTTGACTCAAAATTATAATCAAAGAGGGTCTTTTAGGTTTAACAACCTATTAATTAATGATGAGGAGTCTACCTTGGCTCTGCATAAAGATTGGATGCTATGGTTATAGGCACTAATTTGTTTATGTCCAGCAGCTTAAAACTATCAAAAGGGAAATGAAAACATTAATGAGTAGAAGACCTTGTTCCACACAAAAAGCAGTTACCTTAGCTAGAGAGGAACTAGAGAAAGTTCAGCAGAACCTTGACCTGGATCCTACCAACTCCAGCCTACTGCAGACAGAAAAGTGCCTACTGATGTCCTATCTTTCTAAAACTAAGGATTATGACAGCCTAATAAAGCAAAGAGCCAAAGTTAATTGGCTAAAAAATGAGGAAAGATGCTCAAGATTCTTTTTCAAGTCAATATTAGCCAGAAGAATGCTAACAGAATATGCTCTCTTAAGCTACAAAATAGAAGGGAAATTTCTACTCAAGAGGAACTCCTTAGGGAAGCAGAATCATACTTCAGGAATTTTTATGGATGCTCTCGAAACCTTGCACATTCTATCACTCTTGAGTCATTTACACACAACAAGCTTTCCCAGGAACAAGCTGTAAACCTTATCAAACCTGTAGAAGACAAAGAAATAGAAGAAATGGTTTTTCAAATGCATCCTAATAAGTCCCCAGGTCCGGATGGGTTCAATGGTTATTTTTTTCAAAAGACATGACAAGATATTGGGCCTATGGTGAAAAAAGCAGTAAGGGAATTCTTCATTAATGGGGTTATGCCAAAGGAGAAAAACAAAACATACATTTGTCTAATTCCTAAAACCTTTTGTTCCTTTACGTTGGATGACTATAAGCCTATTGCATGTACTAATTTTCTTTATAAAATTATCTCCAAAATTTTAGCCAATAGGTTGAAAGTGGCTCTGGATTTTCTGATCGCTGATAATCAAAGTGCATTCTTCCAAGGCAGAAGAATTGGTTATAATTTTGCTATGGTATGGGAGTTAATGAAAGGATACCAAAGGAAGAACAACCCACCAAATTGTATCATAAAGGCGGACTTCAGGAAAGCCTTTGATCATGTTGAATGGGATTTCATCCTACAGACTCAAGACTCTTGGAATTTCCTAAGGTATTTGTCAATTAAATTAAGGAATGTATAACTGCTCCTACTTACTCCATACCAGTTAATGGTGCTCCAACATATTCTTTCAGGAGTGTCAGAGGCTTAAGGCAAGGTGACTCTATTTCCCCTTATCTCTTTATAATTTGTATAGAAATGCTTACTTAATTATTCTAACAGAAGGTAGGGAAAAGCCATCTTTTTAAATTATGTACTAAATGTAAGAAGGTATGGCTAATCAATTTATGCTTTGCGGATGATCTACTACTTTTCTTTAAGACACATGGGAAGTCTGTTGAGCTACTTATGTCAACCCTGACTGATTTTAGGGATCTTTCAAGTTTGGAGATTAATTTTACTAAGAGTCAGTATGTATTAGCTAAGGGGCAAACATAATTTTTCAAATCACTGGAATGAGCAGAAAATTAGCCCCCTGACTTATTTAGGGCTTCCCATTACCACAAAGAATCCAATATTTAAAATGTCAACCATTGTTTGATAAGGTTCAGAAAAGATTGGGAATGTGGACTAATAGAGTAATATCATTTGGAGGGAGGCTATAGCTCATCAAAGCAGTGCTGAACTCCCTTCATGTATATTGGTCCTCAAATATTTTATTAGCTAAAGGAGTTATCAAATCTATTGAGAAGCTATTCCATAGATTTCTATAGGGAAGCCTGAATTCAGAAAGCCATTTTGCTAAGGTCAAATAGACAGAAGTTTGCAAAAGGAAAGAAGAAGGGGGATTATGATTGACTTCAATTGCCTCTTTTAATAAAATAGCATTGACTAAGAATCTATGGAATATTCTCACAGACAAGAAATCTCTCTGGATCCGATGGATGCACAGCTATATTCTAAAAGGCTCAAGTATTTGGTCTATACCTATTAAGCCTTTATTGTCATGGTCCTTGTCTCAGCTACTGAAACTTAGACCTATACTAGAACCTATAATCTCATGCAAGATTGGGAATGGAGAGGAGGCCTATCTGTGGTTTGACAATTGGACTGAGCAAAGATCCCTAATTAGACACCCTCAGGCTCTTCAACTATGGTCTGATGTTCCTCTCAATGCAAAGGTCAATTCCTTAATAGTAAAGGGTCAGTGGAACTTCCCAGCTGAGTTACAGCACTTGATACCTAGCTATCTACCGAACTTACAAAGGGAGAATACTTTTCATTGCCTCAACTGACTCCTAACAATTTTAACACTGCAAAATTCAAGAAATGGCAGAGTTGCATCATCCAAGTCAAACATGGTTTCCTATAGTATGGCACAGGTCCTTAATGCCGAGCTACTCAATCATCTTATGGCTTACGGTGCTCAACAGATTAAGCACTACAGATAGACTACACTTCACGTCCAACAACTCAGATTGTATCATATGTGAGAGAAAATCATAAACAAGGGAGAATTTATTCTTTAAATACCCCTTCTCACAGTTCATTTGGGAGGAGATAAAAGCATTAAATTTTATTCCTAATGCAGGTACAACTTTCACAGAAGCTGTTGAATAACTACTGAAGCTGACCCACACTCCAAAATATATTGAGCATATATATGTCATCTCTCTCGCCTCCTCTATTACAGAGATTTGGTGAGAAAGAAATAACAGACGATTATAAGAAAAGGCAAGCATAAAGGAAGAGATTCTTAAATCTTTGATCGGTGGAATCAGAGAAAAATTATTTATTCTACTATGTCACTTTGACAAGGAAGAAGACACAGCAACACACATAAGATAGAAATCAGTGCCTTTCATAATTGCCTGTGGAAGAGAGGGAAAACTACTCGAACAATGACCTAATTTGGAACATTCTGGAGCAACATCCGGAAGAGGCATCCTTTTTTACCTTAAGTAGCATTCTCCATCGCTTTGCCAATATCGGCATTTCCAAATCATTTATCCGGAGTCGTTTTGCTTTATAAGTTGTTTACACTTGTAGTCTCTTTAGCTTTGTTGTCTCTTTAGATGTAATGGATGAATATTATTTTATTAATTAATTTATACCTTTTAACTTTTCAAAAAAAAAACTTAGCCAAGAGATGACTGAAACTATGTATTTATGGATTGCTGTTCAGAATTTGTCGGAACAAGAAGCCTGTAAATGGTTATGATTCTCATGCGTGATCATATGGTTTCCAAATGAGCTCGTTTGAATGCGTTTCCGAAAAGTATTGAGTACTACTAACTGTTATAGTAGTAAACGATGACTAATGTAGTATCAAAATCCTTGAGTCAATTGGGATGTTCGGAAATGCAAATCTTTTTATTCTTCTGTCTAGTGAGACAATTCATACATCAACTCGCTTTAATGAATCCAACATGTTATGATAATTTTGCTTTACCGTTGTTCTTAAAAAACTAAAACTGATAAAGATTGTTAATCTTGCAGGAATCAAAACTTGCAGAAAAGTAAAGAGATTGGATTTATTTGGTTCGATAGTGAATCACTATCTACATCCAAAGTTTCCATTTATTAATGGTGGAAGAATTCACTAATGAAGAAGAAGAAGAGATAACAATACAGAGATGAGTGTAACCAATACACTTGCAAAGATCCCTTTTTAAAATTCTCTCCTAGTACCCACAGGTATACTCTAGCACTCTCTTAATATATTCTCTACTCTCTTTTTCACTCTCTCAACTACTGAATACAAGAAAATTGAAGCTTTGAAGTTCTGTGAACGTGTTTTGATTTAGTCTGATGTTTCTGTCTTCTTTTTATAGCTGCTAGGAAGATGAAGATGGTCTTCAAATGAGGTTGTTTGAGTCAGATCTTTTGCGTGTGCCATCCACGTGAGTCATTAAAGCCTTTACTCCTTCTGTATGCGTTTTATGTACTGGTGTAGCTACGTTTTATACATCAGTTGTAATAACATGACAATAATTTGATGACTTAAGCTATAAACACTGTGTTTTGCGTTTAAATACTTCAGACATATATTTTACTTTTGTCCCCCACGTGTTAGAGACTTTTACAATTTATGCAAATGTAAAGGCGGTCAGATAAGATTTCGTTAATTGATTGTACAGGAAAGACAATAATTTTCTAGTTATATAAAAGAATAGAAAAAAATGATAAATAAGTAATAAATAAAAATAAGGTAATGAAAAGAAATTCTCAATTAGATTAGGAATACATTTTTTTATTAGGTATGGATAAATGATCTTTCTATATTATACTATTCTATTTTTGTCGATGAATCGGTTTAATAACTCAGATATTATTATTCATGATATTGATCTGATTCGATACCATCACCATAGAATTCATCCCATTGAATTTCTAAACGTTATCATCTTTACGGGATTCAATCCCAAGTTATTGTGAAGGAAAAAAAAACGAAAGGATAATAGTTTAATCTCCAGCTTGCAGATTCTTCGAGAACGTTTCTCCCCCTTCTCTCTTCGACATATTCTCAGACACCATCACACACGTACTTCTGTTCTTCAATCTTTCTTGTATTTCTGTTGAATTTGAGTGGAGATTGCAACCACAACCCAAAGCTGTCCTGCGTCTCAATGCAGCTTGGACATAAAAGAATGGTGAAAGAAGCCCCACTTGGAACAGTGTTCTTCCAAGTTAATAATAAATATACAATTGTACTTGAACGAGTTTTTGTGTTTATTCCTGAACTAAACAGGAACAGGACAACACATTAGAAGTACAAATCTAGTGGTTCATGAGTTCATTGGCCACAGAACTTAAATATCAGGAAGAAAACTTTACAGCAACCCACTTGAGTCAAATGCAACTTAAGAATTTAACACCCTACAGTTCCTCCTAATCTGTCCACTGGATCCTGTCAGGGGCCTTATATTTCCCATCTTGATCATGGAATTGGCAAAGCTGTCAAAGAAAAGGTTTTGGTTACTGCTGAAGATCTGAACAAGACCTTTGGTTGTTGATAGGGCCTCATCACTAGAAAACAGAATCTGGTCAGAGCTAAGAACGCCCTTATTGTTGAGTAAGTTCTGAAAGTAATGGTTGTCGAATAGATCAGTTGAGCTCCGATCAAGAACCGCGGTCGCGTTTCCGTCACCATTTCGACACAGATTTTGCAGGTCAGACACCATACTTGTTTGCATGGTAGTATCAGGAGCACCAGTTCCCGAGAAGTTGAACAATCGATTGCTGAAGGTGGCACATCTTGCTTGTCCAATTGTATGACTACCTACAAATTAAGACTGACGATACTCAATTTTGAAGAAAAATGCGTACTTTCTCCCATTCTACTTTGACCCCCACCCCCCATACTAGTTCCACCTGAAAATATAAGCTTTCTGGCTTTTTTTTCTTTTCCTTTTTATCTAATTGGGTCCTCAAAACCAAGTTGATGATTAACAGAGCATATAGCAGCTTAGCATCAAAGCATAGCAAGAACTTGACAGGTGAGATATAATAGTTTCTTAGGATTATGCTCTTTAATTGTTCTCTCAAACATAGATTTGAAGGACAGTAAAGCAGTTCAGTTCAGGCTACCAAGCAGCAAAATTTGTAGCTTTTCTCTTAAAACAAGCACAAGAGGACAATCTTTATCCCTAAAGATCAGAACTTTCACCTAATGTAAAGAGTCTACTAACAAGTTACCTATCCATTACTATTCTCACATGAAGATATGTAAAGGGTCATCATTCTTTCTCCTGGAATATGAGCATATGTACCATTCTTCCATTACCGCACATATGTGAAAGGGTCGAACTGTTGCAACAGAATTGGAATATTAGAGATGATGGGTTCACCTGACAAGGACACAACATCAGTGATATTAAGGCCAACAGCAGCAAACTTGGAAGTGATTAAGTTAAGTGAATCAAATGGAGCAGGAAGTCCATTGGCTGCTCCCGTCTGGTTAGCCACCAGAGCATCTCTTCTTCCAAGCAAGACTTTCCACTTCGGTCCACCGCTCTGCAAGAAATTGGAAGAAAACCAAAATAAAAAATCTCAGATAAAGCCAACAATTTGACAACGGTGTTCCATTTCGACGTAAAGAACAATTACAAACTTGACGGATCCAACACCAACAATCAGAGTGGCGCAGCGGAAGCGTGGTGGGCCCATAACCCACAGGTCCCAGGATCGAAACCTGGCTCTGATACAGAGTGGCTTCCGTCCCTTTACCTTTTTTATTTGGGTTGGCCTGTTTGCTTTTAGTGGAGTAACCATGGTTTCATGCGTGTGCGTTTGAAGGACAAAATTGTAAAATCGGTCTAAATTTAAAATAATGTCATTTTAATTAGAAATGCCAAATAGACACGAAGTCAGCCTCTCCTTTTTACACCCGAAA
The DNA here is from genome assembly GCA_027575705.1 of Erythroxylum echinodendron. Classification (NCBI taxonomy): domain Eukaryota; kingdom Viridiplantae; phylum Streptophyta; class Magnoliopsida; order Malpighiales; family Erythroxylaceae; genus Erythroxylum; species Erythroxylum echinodendron. Next base: position 423,804 of record JANZXR010000003.1, read on the forward strand.
TCCGACTCTTATAAACAAAACGACTAATTTTTGTATTTTTATAAATTCGAGTCAAGCAAGACTCGAATTTGAATTGTCTCAGACCCAATTAGACTTAAAAATGTTAAAAAAGGCCCAGTTTGATTTTGATCCGAATTTACCTCAGCTTGTGATTTAATCAGGCCAATTATTAGGTTAGTCCGGCCCACTAGATCTCAGCTTAAAGTTAGGCCTAATCTATTAACATCTTTAAGGAGGCCTAATTCAACCCATTGTCTTCTTTAAATTTAAAGATGATCATCTCGAACTTCCAAATCTCAGCTCGAAGTCATGCCCGAATTCAACCCAGCCTATTAACATTTCTAATTAGGCCTAACTCTTCCCTAAATTTAACTAATATATTTCTATTCATTGATGATAAATGTGTATACATCTCTAGTATCCTAAGCACTCTAAACAATCAAGAACATATCTTTTATGCCAAAAATAGTTTGAGTTTATAGGTTGAAATAAGTTAAACCCAACCTAATTTTGGATTCAAATCTTAAGAGATTAATCAAAATTAATGAGTTAAGTTCAATTGAATCCAACAATAAATTAATAATTTGTTTTTCACTTATTCAAAATTTTAACAGTTTGATCAAAACAAACTATTATAATTTAATCGATTTGTTGTTTCATCTTCTTCCTAGGACTTACTAAGAGCACTGAATCTCTGGCAGCTATGGCGAGTATATCGGCGCAAGACACGACTCCACTGCACTGACTCTCCACGGCGCTTTTTATGTCATCCACAACTTCAAATCCTCTAGCCGAGTTCCGGTTCGGAACTGCAGACTTCTCGCCATTAGCTCCATCAAGCAGAACAGATCCATCACACCCCTAAAAACCAAGAACACACAAAAGGGTAGTTGATCATTGCTCAAGAACTGCAACAAAGTTATAAAGGTTTCATCTGGGAATGCATGATAAAGGAAAACGTCAACTTGAGAATGGAGTATTCTTGTGGATATGATCTCTCACATTGACGAAGCAGTCATGGAAATGAAGTCGAAGCAACGAAGCACCCATTCGCATTTCGACTTTCAGAGCTTTCTGCATTTCACGCCTCACGATCTGCTGAACTTGTGGACACGTCGTGGAGTAGTAGTCAGTCGTTAGTTGAGACCTCACGACTGCGGATATCATCACAGATGTCACTAACAAAGAGAAGCAGCCACTGTAGCTGCTGCTTGTAGAAGACATCTTCATGTTAAGTAGCTAGAAAGATTCGTGCCCAGAAGACAAAAACGTTAAAGAAAAAACAAAAGCCTGTAATTTGGTGGATGGTTGAAGCTTTTCTCGAAGAAAAACATGTATTTATAGTCCGACAACATTATTAAGATGGTAAGCAAGTGCTGGTGATGTATGGCGCAGCAACCCTTTAGTGCTGAAACCTTATCAGAAGCTGTAATGGCTTCTGATATCTGCAAACTTACCTAACAGATAAGCTGATATTAAAAATCACCGGCCGAGCCAGGGAATGAAAGGAGAGGTGGGTTCATAGCTATCATTTTGATCATGAAACTTTGAACCTTTCCATGCTAGTTCGTTGATGAATCAGAAGCACTACCTTTTAAGTGGAACTAATGCATGCTTAATTTCAAAAACACAGTGCTTAGAATTTCTGAGAATGAAGACATTCCTGACCATGCTCTTGATTAACATAAGCTGTGGATCCAATTAGAGTTCAGTTTCATGCTTGAACCAGACACTCTTATGATGCAACGTAGCTTATGAACATGGTACTAGATTGGTAGTGTCGTAGTGATGGACAAGATAAGTTTTTTTAATATTTTTTCCCAATTATTATTATATTGTCAACTCTTTTTTTTATTATATATATTTTTTCCCGGTTTCAACCTGTCAGAATAGAATTTGCAGACGGTGAATTTGAGGGCTGAATGACACCTGTTAAGGCTTTTAGGAAGAATACAAAAGTTACCCAGGTGCGTTTCATACCACTTACGTATACAACAGAAGTTATCCAGGTGGGCATGATCAAATAAGTGCAAGACAACAGACTTCTTCCATTTTTCTTTCATTATTAAGTCCAATTTCTCCACAGAACTTTTCTCATCTTCTAAATGCTCATCCCATATCAAGACAAAGTTATGAAAATGAATTATACTAACATCTATAAGGCATGTATTTCAAAATGAAAAGTTCCCTTTGTTCATAATATGATTCCCTTCGGTTTTTACTGCGCGTACAAAGGCTATGAGAGCGAAGGAAAGCAAAAAAAAATGATGAGTATGACGTACTTATATCTAACTTTGGCACAAAATTCCTTCAAACGATCAACCCAGACATGAAGGGTAGCTTCAGCTCCAAGCCCCTGGCAAAGTCAGTAAAAACAGCTTCGTCTAAATCAGGGGTGGTGCAATCTAATCTTTGACCCATTAGACGGTCTCAGTCCCTCCGGAAATGTTCTAATAGGATTTTGCTCGGACCATCTTTTCATGAATTTATGATTAACGATGTCTCTAATCAGATTTGACAACAAACTACAGGAACTCTTCATCTGAAGCTAATAGGCATGTTCCCCCAATTATATCAGCCAATCCTTTACAACCATTCCTTTGTTGCTTTCATGTCATCTCTGTAATGTGGATGTAGAGGAGAGACAATACCTGTAAGTATTACTGCAAAAGCTTCATCTCTCTGCCGAAGATTCTGTTGAATTATTTTGCTTGACTTCATTGGTCTGTCCATTTAACTGGCTATCCAAAATTTGCAGAATGTTGTCTGGTGGGCATTTATCAGCACGATTCTGCGTTTCTGTTTTGCAGAAACATTCGGGCCAAGAATTTGTATAGAATGATTCAGGTGAGATTCGCTTGTGAGGCCCACCAAAGTTTGTTTTCGCCATAACGCGCCTAACAGCTTCTTCAAAACCAGTGGCGCGCCCATTTTCTCGATCAATGAAAATTGGAGCAAGAGCTTTCCTGTCCGGCCTTATTGTTGTCCGAAAACCATAGTAGAGGCGGTGACCCAGAAGATTATTCGCAAAGTTGCTAGGTCCATCATAAGTTGGCATAAAGATGTCAGCAAGCAGGCAAACCATGTAATCAACAGCAGAACCTAACAAGCCCTGGGTATTTGTTGCTAGCTCCTCTGAGGCATCCACAGAGCTGTGATTCTCTAGGCGAGGGAACAAGGTCCTAAATGGTTTCATAAATCTTTCACCACCAAACAAATCACCAGCAGCTAGATATATCTGGGTAGCATTATTGAACCCCATTGCACGTAAGATAAGACCAACCTGGAGTAGAACGCAACATACAATTAATACATGCAGCAAAACAAGCAAGATACTGCATGCTAACACGCTCATCGAAGTGCAATGACCAGAACAATAACTCAGACGCACACACCTATACACATATATGTATAGAAAACAAATAGATTCATTTTCACAAACATGATCACCTCTTCTGGAGTTAACGGGCATTTTCCTATTGCCCTTCGTTCCTTATAAACAAGTTTTTTTTCAGCAAAATTTTCCTTCCGGTACTTCTTCAATATTTTCTGCTCTTTTGGGGTAAATATGTCAAAGCACCTGCAATTTATTCATATCAGTGTCACTTAGGCATATTGTAGATATATGAAATCTTCATTTCTCCAACTGATAAAAAAGATAGAACATAAACATTATATATACAAGCTAATTCAGATGCATCATTCACTGGAATTTTGTGATCAGCTAGTCAGCTAGATCCTCCAAAACAGAAATCCTTTATAAAAAATCAAACTCAGTAGTCCTCAAGGAAAGGTTTTTGAGTTCCACAACATCATAAGCCTAGAAGTAATAAAAATATCACGCTTCACAGATTTTGGAAAAAGCTGCAAAAAGAAAACCTTAAAACACCCCGTGGATGATGAAGCAGGAAGTGTCTAGTAATTTTTGGTATTACCAGAAGCCCTTGCACATGTTCATAAAAATTAAATCTCCAAATAAACCATACAATTAAAAGCAAAACCATACCCAGCAAAAGAGAGCATATCCATCTCAAAACGAAGGTGTATCGCCATGAAACGACCTTCTGCACGAAGTTTATCAACTATTGACTCGGCTAGCTTCACAATATGCGGCTTAAATCTAAGTGCATGATAGTTTACCCTGCATCTCAATCTCTGGTACTCAGGGTTGTCAATTTCTTCTGCTAAACGATGTGAAAAAGGAGTTAAATAAATTGCTCCATATTCTTTCATTTTCTGTACGGCAACTGTTGTATACCAACTAATAGGAGCATCTCTGTCAGGCCGCAGCTGTGGTAGGTCCAAATCAGGTAGAAATTTAAAGGAAACAAGAGAGGCTAAACTGTAAAACTCTATAAGTACATTAAAAATTCATGCAGAAAGATGTGCTATCAGCTACCTGATAAGCCTTTATCTTCTTGGTCTTCCCGTTTTTACGAACTTCTGGTATTTTTTCCACTATCCGTACATCAAATCTAAGTGCTTGGATAAAATGTTCAACATCGTAGATCCCATGAAAGCCACTGTATACAGTAAAATGTTCCGTGCATCAGTACAATCAGAATGTTTTGAGAACATTATGTCGGAATTGCAAAATAATTCAGGGAAAACTTAATAGTTGATTGTAACAGATATCGAGCTAGATATCAGCTGGAATTTAAAAATGACTTTCTCAAGGGTTAGGAGACTATATGTATCAATAATGAATGCATAAAATTTAATCTCCTGTTTATAATTTCAAGATATTTAATAGTTAACTGCAAATTCAAAGTGACAACTATGTAAAATGAAAATTTGAGCTTCAGTACCACATTCCTTTAACCAGCAGACCGTCAAAAGGTAGAAATAAACATCCCAGAAAGGCATGTATTCAGCATTACCTCATCTAAATATGCTATCACACTAACACAGTGACATGTAAACAATACAAATCTGTCTATCTAGTTTTCTATAATGCCTTATAGTAAATTGTCTCCATCAAAGTGTCTCAGTAAAATCAAGTAGCAGTTTTCTACACTTGAGGAACAGATAAAATTGCAGTAAGTTTCAAAAGTGGAGGAAGAGAATATACTTGTCGTCATGCCAAAAGGAGTTCGCGTCCAACTCAGGTAACACAAGTGTAGCATTCATGATCCTTGCAGCAAGGACCGCATTGCAGATCTATCAAATTCAATAGGTGATCATTATTGAAAAGGTTTCAACATTTCAAAAAGTATAAATAATCTATGAAAAAAGATGTAATCCAATTGTATGTATCATCTCAGGGATTAAGATGAATATTTCATGGCCTAACGAACCAAAAATTAAAAAAAGAGCCAGAAAAAAAGTATAATGTAATTGCTAATCTCCTACTAAACAAATATTTAGAAGCTGAAAAGTAGTAATCTAAGTCAATAAGGGTGGCAGGTTCATTTTAAACCATGGACAATCATTCATTTGTATTCTCACTCCTTTTGCTGATTCACTCTGACAGCTGTAGTTCAATGTGCTATGTTAACTTAGCATCCAATGAAACATTTCAAGAAAGGAGAGAGTACACATGAATAATGTAAACCAAGTTTCTAAAAGGTGTCTAAGATGGGTTACAAACCGCACTTCGTTGCTGATTCAAACCACCATTACAGCGAACACGTAGATAACCATTGCTTTCTTTAGATGGAGCTGCAACAATACAATGATTGACGCAAAATCATTACAATCACAATTTGCTGCATACTATTAAACTTCGATATAAAAGCAAACCCAATAGTCACATGCGAAAAATTTAAAGAAGATAGAGTGCACTTACGTGGCCATTCAGATCTTGGAGCAGACGAGGGTCTCCAGCCACCTGAATTAGCACTTTGCCAAAGTTCTTCAACATTGACCTGCTTAGACATAGAGGAAAAACAAGGAACTGAAGCTGAGGAATCTTCATGTTCTTAAGATAAAAGAAAGAATAGCAATGTAAAACATATGTTTAGTTGATACAATAACGTTTCAAAAGTTCCACCACATTTTATACAGCCGACATTTGTCAGTATTCTTAAAACCAGGAGTTTCAACTATAAGGCACAGTGAAAATTTTGGAAAAACGGAAAAGACCCACCATTTCCATAACTGAAACGAAGAATTGCAAATATATGAAGGAAAAAAAAAAACTTTAACCAGTAAAAGAGTATCAACAGTGCTACAGCTAGTCAATGAGCACAATGATTTTAAATGCCAAAAATAATTTGAAGATGATGTACCAGCTAACCTAACTATCTCCCACCTGAGCTCGCATAAAAACCAATCTCTCCAATATTATCATCAAAAATGCGCTAACACCAAATTTGTCTCCTTTAGCATCCTTTCATTTCCACATGCAAATTCTATCCCTCAAAAATCAAATCTTTCTCTAAGATTAAGCATACTTTCACCCATTACTAACACGAAATGCAGCATTTACATTTTTCCTCTAATTTCTAATCAACAAAACAAACACCGTCCAACATCTGAACTAACCTCCGAGGACGTGCCTGATCCAACATCATCAGTATTTGTAACAGTGAAAAGCCGCCAAAGAGTGAAGATCAAGAGAACAAACACCGGAATCGAGAGCTTCGCGATTGTTCCCTTCAACAATCCCACACCATGCTTGCTATGCTGCCTTTGGTGCCCTAGCCTGTAGAAGAAAAATGAAAAAGAAGTTCAGTCCCGGTTGTTTCTCGCGAAAGACGAATTTCCCAGGAAAATGCAGGGAGGCCTCCTACCGTCTCATGCTTAGCTTGTGAAGTGAAAGACGGAGTCTGATGAAGAGATCGACGAAGAGAGCTGATTCAGTGATTGTGATTTTCGTCTCTATTTTAGACAAGACAGGTACGGTCCTGAATCTGTTATTGGGCTTTCGCTCCATTTTGCTTGCAGTTGGCGAGGGCTCCATTTGGACCCATTTGAGCCGGTCTCGGGTCGTAGTCCGACGAATCTTTATAGGTTCTTGTATGACCCAAGGTTAAAATAAATTAAATTGTATGCATAATATTTAATAAAGTATAATTTTAAAAAAGTAAATACTTTTTATCTTATTTTTTAGATGTGATAAATAAATCAAACTTTGGTAATAATTCTCTTCCTAAACACATTTATTCATTTTTAAGTTTTAAGAAATAAAAAATTTAATATTTAATTAAAATTAATTAGTAATATATTTCAAACATTTATATATTACATCATTTATTTATTTATTTATTTGGAAAAATTTGGAAACCTAACTTATTTTATAAAATAGTTAATCAACATCATCACATCTATTCCGAGTCCTATATTAAAGTGAGATCTAGGGAGGTTTGATAGTGCGCAATTTTACTCCTATAAAATAGAGAGGTTGTTTTTGGTAGACTCACATGTAAATGTGACAATGAAAAAGTAAAGCAGATTCAAAAAGAAGATATAAAAACTGATATGCTAAAAGAGTAGGTAAATATAACTAAATAAGTAAATAAATAAATAAATAAAATAAAATAAAACCAAAGAAAATATGAAACAAGAACCAAAAAGAAAATAAAAGGTAAGAAGAAGCTTCTCCATTTTAATGGATGGAAAAAAGATTGTTGTTATCGAAGATGATACTAAGCAAATTATAGTGTTGTACAAAACTGAGAAAATCTAAAACAAAAATACAAATAGTTAACAATAAAACAGTTAATATTTAATTAAAATTAATTAATAATAAAATTAAAAATTTTATAAATTATCTCATTTATATACGTTTTTTTGAAATTTGGGAAACCTAGCCTATCACAATAATATTAAATTAATTTGCACACATGTCATTTGAAGTATATTTTAAAATTACATAAATCCATATGGCTTAATTAGGGAAATTAAAAAATTAAATTCCTCCTAAGTAAATCTAAATTTATAAAGTTTACTTAAAAAGCATAAAACATTCGATATTCACTTAAAAAAAGAGGGGTTTTATTCGGTATAGGACAATCATACTCCACTTTGCAGTGTTCAATCATTTTTAGTCGTAGGATCTAATCGAAAGAAGGTTGCTGCGCCTTTCGCCGTCGATCCTATGATTCCGACGGTATAATTACTCTGCTATTTACTTCCCGTTTCTTCCACTAAACTACGAACTCTGCTCTCACAATGCGTCGTCAGCCCTCCGCCGGCTCCGGCGGCGACGGTCGTCAAGGATCTTGGCCTCCGACTCCGCAGCCGCCGTATCCATGTTATATCTCTCAAGACCCGAATTTCTACCGCTATAATCTCCTCGCTAACGCTGCGGTTCAGAACCTCAACTACGTAAACCTCCCTCTGTACCAAAACCCTAATATTTCATCGATAAATCCTAACTTTTCAGTCCGAAACTCCAATTTCCCATCCCAGAACCCCAACTTTTCAGTCCAAAACCCTCATCTTCCACCCCAAAACGCTAACTTTATGGTCCAAAACCCTGATGTCCGTCAAGCCCGTATCAAGAAACCCCAAAACTTGAATCCTTCGGGCTCAACTCCAGTGGACCCCAAACGGACGGTGGAGGCGATTGACAAGGTCGCGGAGATGGCGTGGGACAAACTTGTTGCCGCTGGTGGGAGTGTGTCGGCGTGGGAAGTTGCTCGGGCGGCTGCCACTGCTTTGCAGGTCGAGTCGTGGAGTGAGTTGGGGTTTAGGATGCAGGAGGTGCCATCTGTCCGCCGACTTATTACGATTGAAGGGAAGGTAAAACATATAAACTTAGAACAAAGAGTTTGTTAGCAAAAGTGAGGTTGTATCACTTCTTTTTATTTTACTTCTCAAATTTTGTTAGAATTAATAGGAATAGAAAGTGGGATAGATAAGAGTTTTGAGACAGCTGATGGATGTCAAAGTTTTGATTTTCCTGCTTAAAATTGAAGTTGCTGGTTTGCTGTAGGAGGGCACTCTCTTGCGGGATAGTGAATCTTTTGTTTAAGTTTTTGGATGTTAACAAAGGAAGAAGGAAAAGGCGAATTTTATGCGGGATTTGCATATAGTTTTTTTTTTAAAAGCTTTTTGGACAAGTGGGAACGCGAAACTTGCACATCAACCTCCATTGAACAATTAGCCTGGTAGCTCCTTTGATTTTGAGGAGAAAAGCAACGACCTCTGCTAAACTATATTTTTAATGCGGCTTCAAGGGAAAGAGAATTTATTTTTAAAGTATTTGAAATTTATAATATTCTATAACTTTTAAATCTCTTTATTTCGGTTTTATTTATCCTGGACATCTTTCTCTTATGGAGAAGGAGCTGCCGGCACCAAGGGCTTACTCTAGTATTTCTGAAATCATCATTTTAGTGGAAGAACTGGAGTTAGAACTTTTGTTGCTCGTTTCTTTTTTGAACGATCTTTCAGTTTAGTACTATGGCATTGCCTTCAAAAGAGAAAAAGTAAAAAGCTCTTGTGCCTAATTATTTCTTTACACCTTTCTCTGTTCTCTGTGCTTGTGGATATAAGCTTTTTTTGTTGACATGAATTTCTGCTATTGATTTTTTTTTTTTTTGATATTTAGATAAATGCATTCATTCATTGCTTTGTTGGGGTTCACAAAATTACCTCCTTGTATGACTTACAAGTTGCAATATGCAAGAAAGAGGGCCTTGTGCAGTTTGAAGAGCTGAAATTGGGCCCCTTACTTCAACACCCACTTGTGTTGCACTATTTTCCTGTTGATTCTGAATCTTCGGAAGTGTTCAAGATTACTGGTGAAGAAATAATTCTTGCTCTTCGTCAGTTTATGGACACTTTTCATAAGAAAGACATTAATATTGATGAATTTCTGGATTTTGTTGCTAAGAAACGTAATCTTGCAAGGAAGGAGATGCTTGGTCTTCGTATTCAAAGCTTGGGGTGGGTATTCATAATGATGTCCTTTCCCTCACTTCTGTTTGTTATCCTTTTCTCTTTTTTTGTGATTTAGGAAAATCCTGCTAGTTATCATCTCGTAGTAAACTTTAGAATTAGGGGACAATAATTAAATAAAATTTTGCTATTTTAATTCTGCGCTTGATTTAATTTTCTATACAAATTTTATACAAATTGATTTTGAGGAGAATGAACTCATGTCAGGTTCTATAAACATTAGTTAAACTTTGACCGCAGGTTGTACATCTCTCTTATTCAAGAAGCCAAAAAGTCTCATGATGCATTTTTAAAGAAATACCTGGGCAAGAAATCTGATGCAATAAAGAAACGCAAGAACTTGGAAGAGCGTTTTTATGCCATACGTGAGTGCGTTGATTCAGGTTCGCCACCAGTCAAGAGTTTCTGTGGTAAACACATTAGATATTTATCATCAAGCTCAGAGGAAGAAGCCAGTGATGATAGTCCATCAGAGAGTAAAATGAGAAGCAATGATAATGTCAGTAGATCAACTTGCATTTCACATAGCTCTGATCGGGTCAGCAGCTGTCCTTACCCGTCTGCAGCCGAAGAGCTATCCAGGCTGGGCCTAGATGGCGAAGTTGAAATTCGTTCGCAATATTCTTCTGCTAGTGGCAGCTCAAAGCACAAAAAGAATATGAGGCCATTAACAAAGAAAAGAAAATTTAAAGATGAAAATTGTAATGCTCCTACTCCCTCCAAAACGTGTAAAATAGATGGGGGGGAACTAAAATTTGGTGTCAATAATACAGAGGGGTTTTTTAATACTCATGACCTCTTACTAACTAATAATACCATGATGTCATTCATCACAACCTGGAAGCATGCATGTGCGCATCACACACCAGCTGAGGTAAGTTGATGCTTCATTTGAATTATGAGCTATTGTTATTGCTTCTTTGAACTTTTGATTTAGTGTTTCATTTGATGTTGGTTTCACTTGATAAAACAAATTTAGTCGGAAGAGATGCCTAAATTTCAAATGCAAATTAGAATTAGTAACAAGGACAAAGAATTGAAATTCTCTTTTCTGTGTTATGATGATCCTCAACCCAGTGCAGTGCATGCCTAATACCTGTGGCATGTGCAATAATTTGAGGGAAAGGTTATCATGTGTTTAGTTGATACCAAGCCTGTAGTATGCATTGCCTTTCATCAAAGTGTAATAATTTGGTTCCCAATGTCAAAAGGTGCTACTTTCCATCCTCGTCAACATTGATGACTTTTCCCTGTGAACTTTAGGTCATTTTTAGGCCTTTATGGATCTGCCTTTGGTAATAATTTGAAGGCAAAAATTTTTAGGGTGAAATATTTTCTATTTTCATATTAAATCTTTTTGAGCGAATATACTGGCATGCTTCCTCATTTAAAATTTGCTTCTGCTTTAGCAGGTCTATTTGCAAGAAATTTTATTTGATCTCTTGGTATCAGTTGTTTGTAAATGTTGCTGATAATTGGCCATTCTTTTGTTGTCAATATGGATGGGGAGCTTTACAGTTCGAATCTTTTTTACTCGTAGGTACTGGATAGAATGCTGCAGTTCTATAAACAAAATAATACTTCTAATCGGCGATGTAGAAGAATCAGATCAATGTTCTCTTGGTACCCGTGTATCGGATTGCTTAATGTTGCTGTAAGTGTCCTTTATAAGTTTTGTGTGATGCATTACATGTATTCTTGAAATATGTCCCATTAGATTTTCTTTCCTCTTAATCAATAAAAGGATAGTTCCTATTTTGCTTATTCTTCTCTTTTATTGCAAAGCATGGTTCTTTTTCATAAGTTTGTTTGGGCCTGCCTGGTCTTTCGAAAATCAAATCCTGTATTATGTGCAAGTAAATGTCATATATGGTGGATGGTCTATGTGCTCTGTTTTCTCAGTATTCTACATAGTAAATTTGTGTCTCGTCTGTATTTCTGGATCTGTTTTGTGTTGAGGTGTATTGTGATTGGTATGATTGTATTCATTATTTTCTAGTTTTTCATTATTTACTAGATTAAAATTCTCTCTTATTTTTCTTTTTTTTTTCTGATTTGATTGTTCAGGCCCGATGAAATGACTTTTATCTGTTTTGCAGGTGGTATCTATGAAATCTGTAAAAAACTGGGATAGTATCTATGATACTTTTCAAACCATGACTGGACATGAGTTGCACAATAATGCGTCTGCTGAAGATACCAAATATGAGATCATTGATGTTGAACCAAATGAAAATCACAAGTCAAATGCATCCAAGCAAAATGTACAGCAAGCATCCAGTGAGTATGATCATCTCCAACCATCACACTTTCCACTTTTGCTCATTGTACCTTATCTCTTGTTTTTAATCAATTTATCTGTAAAGCTTAGTTTGTCTAATTAGTAGATTCACAGGTGTTACTGTTGAGGCTATCATTGAGAAAGTCATTAGTTACTGTGATGTTGACCTGGAATTTCACAGCAATAGCCAATCATTAGCAGAGAATCGATTGAACTGTGTGAGAAAGCTGTGTAATTGTGAGTTCTGGTTGGTTGACCAATTTGGTGTTAATGAATTTGAATATCTTGGTCATGGAGATTTCTTCACTTTTCTGGCGAAGCATTCATCCCTATTGCCACCTTATCTACGAAATTGCTTGGTTGGTGATGTAACTGAAAAGTCTTCTTTAGAGATTAATATGCGACAACATCAGTTGATTTTGTTGGTATCTCAAGCTATGAGTAACGTAAAAGAGAACAAAATTATTACTAAGGAGATGATTTCTGCATTACTTAGGGGGCAGTTTCCTTTGCTTAGTTTTGAGATCAAGGGGAATGATTCTATGGAAGATCTCTTGCAAAATGTGAAGAATAATCAGCATAGTGTGATCTCAAATCGTGTACTTTTTTCATCTACATTATTAACAACAGCTTCAATTGGTGAGTCTTTACCAGATTCGCTGAATACCATTTATTGCCAGAAGACAACACCCATTGAGTCTGTCACATCGAAACAAGCAATTGATGTTTTACTTAAGGCACCTATATTGTCTGATTTAATCTTATGGTCACACTGGGACACTGTATTTGCTCCTACACTTGGTCCAATCGTGGAATGGTTATCAAATGAAGTCAACTTGGAAGAATTGTTGTGTTTGGTGACAAAGGATGGCAAGATGATTCGGATTGATCAATTTGCTAGTGCTGATACATTCTTGAAAGCGGCACTTGATTTATCTTCTTTCCAAACTGCTGTCTCATTGTTATCCTTGTTCTCATTGGCAGGAGGTGAAAAGCATTTACCTTACTCCCTTATTAAGTCTTATGCTAACCTTGCATTTGATGTCATTTTGAAGAATAAATTTGAAGATACTGAAGTGGAGGCCAATAAGAATCATCCGTTGTACGGTGAAGCTGTTGAGAGAGTTTGCAGTAATATAAGGAGTTGTGAATTACAGACTGATCCGATGAAAGCGAGTCGGACAGTGTCTGTTGCCTCAAGGTTTGTCCTTGATTGTCTGGGCTATCTGCCATCAGAATTTCATGGTTTTGCAGCTGATGTGTTGCTCTCTGGGATGCGTTCTGTAATTAAGCATGCTCCTTCAGCTATTTTGTGTGAATGTAACATAGAAGAGAGGCTTATGCTTCATGCGATAGGATTATCTATTGGAATAATAGAGTGGATCGATGATTACCGTGCCTTTTGTTCCAGTAATGCTGCTGAATTGTTCATGGCATCTGAATTATCAAGTAAGGAACTTGTTAGGGCTGAACTACATACAGAGACAAGGTGCACACTAGATGCGCAAGATAAAGTTTCTTGTTCTGAGGGGGGAGTTCATCTTAGTAATATTTCTGATAATCATGTTATTGTGGGTCACAGAGCTGATGATATAGCAGCATGTGGTAATGGAATTGTCAATGGTAGCATAAACAAATTATCTGAAGATGACATTGATAAAGAAGCAAGCTTGGTCATTCAGTCTATAAGGAGAGATGAATTTGGCCTTGATTCAAACCTCTCAAACATGGAGAGTAGCATGTTGAAGAAGCAACATGCTCGCTTAGGGAGAGCACTTCATTGTCTCTCACAGGAATTATATTCCCAGGATTCACATTTTCTTCTGGAGCTAGTAAGTTAACTATTGTGCCAAAGCTTTTGCATGTACATCACTTTATAGAACTTTTTATTTTTCTGGTACTTTTCTGACTTGGGACAAGGGGGAAGAAGCACTGAGGAGTGTTCTATTGTTTTATTTTATGTTGATAAGCTATCAGGTCCCGTCATAATTTTGGTATCATGGAGGAAGCGATAAGTTGTGTAATCAATTAAACCTGGGTTAAATTTATAGTTTGCATTTGGTTTATTTCTTTCCACTTTATTTCTTGGACTAATAGCAGAGGACAACCCCATTGAAAGCCCATGATCAAGGAATTAGACCTTTAACAGAGTTGGAAAATGAACCAAAACCAACACCTAACATCATCTGTAAACTTTTCCACGTTTCAATGCAATTTATAATTTGTAGTAGAACATCTACCTTGCCTTTTTGAGGAGGCATTTTGTAGACTTGAGATTCAGTGTAATATGACCTCCCTCCATTTTCTTCTTGCTATATATGCTTCGTTTCCTTTTATGGTTTATGTCATCAAGTTGTGTTGGCACTTTTATCCATGTCAATTCTTTTGCTTCAGGTTCAAAATGCCGACGATAACATCTATCCAGAAAATATCAAACCTACTCTAGCATTCATTCTTCAAGATTCAGGTATCGTTGTTTTGAACAATGAGCAAGGTTTTTCTGCTGAAAACATCAGAGCTCTTTGCGATGTTGGGAACTCAACCAAGAAAGGATGTGGTGCTGGATACATAGGGCAGAAAGGGATCGGCTTCAAATCAGTATTTCGTGTATAATTCTCTTATCATGTTGTTGTTTGTGTGTGGTTTATAATTGAATGTCAAGAGGGATATCATGGTGGGGGAGGGAGAGAGGGAGGTAGAAGTGAACTTTCTTGGTTTCCTTGCAGTCACTTTGTCCTTGGTACAATCGGTATAATATTAATTAGGACATAATTACTAATTAATCATGAGGATATCCTGCTCAACACGGATGTCATCCTCACTTTTGAGGGACAGGGATATCATCCTCACTTTTGAGGGACACAAAGTATCATGAGAGTTACTCAGTCATTTGCTATGACATTGATTTTTTCTTCACTTGGTGACTCTATTGCATGATTGTTTTGTTTAACGAATGCCGCAGTATGGTGTGATTTGTGATTTATGCAACATATTATGTTGCAAAAAAGTAGTGTGCAAGATGTTTGACTGCGATAGAAGCCGACTATGTTTATTTTAGTTCTGGAAGTGACCTTCAAGATATATCTATAATACCTGGTAAAATGTTTTGTTTCTTGGAGTCAGGTTCAGTTGCTTTCCACTATGAATGTGCAGTGTGATTTTAACCTTTTTATTTCATTTGAAAATGGTACCTGAATAGTGGTATTTACTGTAGACCTATTTTTTGTGATGAAGATGTAGTGGAATAAGATTGAGGGAGTTTAAGTTAGACGAATAATTGTGTCTATTCCTATGAATGCTGAAGTCCTGTGTGATGTAGATAAATCACTAGATAGAAGATGGGATTATTGACTAAAGATTGCTATGTGTTTGCTGTTGTGTTTGTAGACATTTTGTATTTTCACTAATATTTTTAATAAATTTATGAATAAAATTTATTAACTGGCTTAAATGTTGGTTCTGTTAATAGGTTGCTTACTGACCTTTTTATGTCTTATTGCAGATTACAGATGCTCCAGAGATTCATTCAAATGGATTTCACGTTAAGTTTGATATAGGTGAAGGACAGATAGGTTTTGTTTTGCCAACAGCCATACCTCCTTGCAATATTGATTTCTATACTAGGTTGGTATGTGGAGAAACTTATCAGATGGACGACGAGTGTTGGAAAACATGTATCATACTTCCTTTCCGGTCAAAACTGTCTGAAGAAACCGCTTTGAAAATGTTCTCGGATCTCCACCCTTCTTTGCTTCTCTTTCTTCATCGCCTTCATTCTGTTGTCTTCCGGAACATGCTCAATGATTCATTTGTAGTCATGAAGAAAGAAATTTTGGAAGATGGAATTGTGAAGGTCTCATGTGGGGATAATAAAATGAATTGGCTTGTAACATCTCAGAAATTGCAGACATTTGCTAGTCATCGCAAAGTGCAAACAACCGAAATTTCAATAGCCTTTACACTTGAAGAATCAAATAATGGGGAATACAAACCACATCTAGACCAGCAGCCTGTATTTGCTTTTCTTCCTCTAAGAACTTATGGTTTGAAATTTATACTTCAGGGTGATTTTGTTCTTCCTTCATCACGAGAGGAAGTGGATAACAATAATCCCTGGAATGAGTGGTTGTTGTCAAAATTTCCTGGTTTGTTTGTAAGTGCAGAGGGACATTTTTGTGCCCTTTCTTGTTTTAGGGAGAAACCAGGAGCAGCTGTTTCTACATTTATGAGCTATGTACCACTTGTGGGGGAGGTGCATGGATTTTTTTCTGGGCTTCCCAGGGCAATTATTTCAGAACTACGGAGGTCAGCATGTTTACTTCTGGAAGGAGACAATAGTAAAATGGTTCCTCCTTGCAAGGTTCTTAGAGGTTGGAATGAAGAGGCCCGCAATCTTCTGCCTGTTGGCCTGCTTCATGAGCACCTTGGCCTTGGATTTTTGGATAAGGATATAGTTTTGCCTGATTCATTGTCCAGAGCGTTGGGTATAGTTGATTATGGACCTGAAACTCTAGTGAGATTTATGGTCAACTTATGTGGTTCAAGAAATGGCCTAAAGTCAATGGGCCTATTCTGGTTATCTTCTTGGCTGAATGCTGTATATACAATGTTACTACATTATTCTGGAAAAAATGATCTCATAGATAGGCTTCGCCATATAGCATTTATTCCCCTTTCTGATGGTACTTACAGCTCAATGGATGAAGGTACAATTTGGTTGCAGTCTGATGCCTTGAGCACTGACTTTAGTGGGACACTGGAATTTGATGTTTTTCCTAATTTATATGCTAAACTTAGGACTGTAGATCCTCTTCTCTTTTCTGTTTCAAAAGGTGACTGCATCGAAGATGATAAAGTTAGTCGGATTCTTTATGAAGTAGGTGTGCAGCAGCTCACTTCACATGAAATTATGAGGGTTCACATTCTCCCAACTATACTTGACAAGAGAACCGTAAATGAAGAAAAGGCATTGATGACAGATTACATCTGCTTTATAATGATTCATTTGCAATCAAGCTGCCCTAGTTGTTCCATTGAAAGGAAAAACATTATCTCTGAGTTGCAGAATAAAGCCTACATATTGACAAATCATGGTTATAAAAGGCCAGCTGAAACACCAATTCATTTCAGCAACGATTTTGGAAATCCTATTGATGTGGATAAAATGTTTGACGTTGGGCAGTTTGCATGGCATGAGGTTGACATCGCTTGTCTAAAACATCCTGCAAATAAAGCACGTTCAAGTGGACTATTGAAATGGAGGGAATTTTACCAGGAACTCGGTGTCACAGACTTTGTGCAAGTTGTTCAAACTGATAGGAATATTACTGATTTATCACAGACTAATTTCAATAATATCATATCAGATCAGGCCCTGATTTCCCAATGTCTAGAGATCAAAGATTGGACTTCTCCCGAGTTAGAGCATCTATTATCTTCATTATCTGCAGGTGGTGATAGAGAATGTTGCAAGTATCTTCTGGAGGTTCTTGACATGCTATGGGATGATAATTATGGTGCCAAAGTTACTGGTTGTTTGAAATTAATGTCCAATCCTGATGCTGATGGAAGACCCATAAGGTCTTCTTTTATAAACAGCATCTGTGACACAAGATGGATAGTGTCAAGTATGGATAATGAGCTTCACTACCCTAAAGAATTGTTTTATGACTGTGAGTCAGTACGCTCAATCCTGGGTGCTTCTGCTCCGTATGCCCTCCCAAAGGTTAGTTTGTTGTTAATGTTAACATAAATGTTTATAGAATCTTCCTCTCCTACTTCAAGTGAGACAGTATCGCTCAACTATTTGAATGGAATTCTTATGCAGTTTCTCTTTTCAGTAGTAAACCATGTTTTCTTTTAGTATTGGCCAGGTCTTAATACATTTGACATAGTTGAAAGGATTTGATGGATCAGATTTTGATGTCATGTTTGCTTTACAACTCAGCTAAGCTTAGAAGTCCATTGGGTTATGAATTCCGACATGGCATAAAATGCAGTAATCACCTTATATTATTCCATAATCGAAAACTAGAAGAATGGAGTTATATAGTAAGAAATTAAGATGATATAGAGCTAAGGAGTTCATAAGATACAGAATGAGGCATAGATTATTTTGGTGGGTTATACTGCTGATGGGTGTTGCACATTGGATAATTTCAGTTTTGTTGATCACTTCATGGGTTAAAAGAAGGTGCATGAATGATCTGATTGATGTATATAAAGTTTGCTACTGTTATAACAATTGTAGCAGCTTTGTATTTGGATAATAGTAATTTTGTCTGCTTGATCTAATGCGTTGTCTTTACTGTTTTTCCTTTCTGAAACAGGTGAGAAGCTTAAATTTAATGCGTGATATTGGCTTTAAGACTAAAGTAACTCTTAGTGATGCTCTCGAAATTTTAAGAGTATGGAGAACATCCAAGAACCCTTTTAAGGCCAGGTAGCACTCTGATTTTATATGGATGACATGTTGATCATGAAATTGAGTGGATGACATGAAACATCTTTAACTATCATGGAAGATTGCATAATTATTGGCTTAGAGCTTACATGTCTTCTTTATAGCTTGTAAAAGTATAACCTTTGTGAATCTCTTAGGGTGATTCTCTTACATCTTTAACAGGACATTCTCTTAAGTCTGTGGTATGGTCTTATACATGTTCATGTTGATATCCTTCAATATTTCTATTCTTATTAATTGTTTGCACTATTAGATCATTATTTGCTACATTCTGATTTGTTTTTATTAGTATTTTTAATATGGGTAGAGTGTAGAGCCCATTAACAAGAATTAGGCTTCTACTCCAAAACTTAGTCCTA